>JAFBJT010038528.1:54602-72621 GCA_016785325.1 Chascanopsetta lugubris | reverse complement strand
CCCCCCAAACTCCTCATCTTTACATAAAAGTTCAGGCTGCATATTAAAAGGAGCTAAAATATTCACACTGTCAAAGGTGGTCAAAGGCTCCTGCGTTCACACAGGAGCTGACAAAGAGGAGGCGCCCAGCGCTCGGCCAAAAGAGCACTGCTGAAATAAATCAGCACATACAAAGACACAGGGAGATAATGGGGCTGGAGCTGGGCCTGGTCCAGAAAACAGAAACACACACTATGCACCAGAACACACACACACACACACACACACAGACGAAGAGTGTCTGGCTGGGAACAAAGTCTGTGCATAGATTAATATTTAGTTTTTGCGGCACACATCGTTCGGTACATACGGTATCAGGAGATTCTAATAAAAAACATCATAACTCCCCCCAGCGTGCAACCTTGCTGTGAATCCCATGGCGGAATCACACAACATAACAAAATCACTAAAATAACAAAAAACAAGGAAAAAAAGGAGACCACAGATGGTTTCACATGGGGGAGTGCACGAGAGGAACTGGGTCTCTCTCTCTCTCACACACACACACACAAACTTCCACTGAAGCCTTGTCAGTGTGTATCAACATGTGCGTATCCACATGTAAGAGTGCGTGTTTATGTGTGTGTGTGTGTGTGTGTGTGGGGGGTTATTGCACATGTTTATGGGACCTAATTGTGATACTATGAAAACTCACTCAGAGTAAACAGGAAGTCGTACATAATTACATTAACCATTAAATTCAATGTTAAAAGTGCAGTGTGTAAATTATTTCCTTTACTGTAATCATCAGATTAAATTTTTTAAAGGACTTTTAAAAGTACACATTTTGAGTTTTAACGACAACTAAAGGCTGACTCAGGTTCTGTGAAAAGTAGGTGAGGCAAAGAGGTGACAGCTGCAACATACAACTTCACCACTAGATGTCACTAAATCCTATTTGCTAGGGTAAGTCAGGGTTAGTCACAGGATTGGTGAAACTACAGTTTGACTGTAGGTTTAGCCTCATGGTAACAATTGTTTATAAGTAACTTCTGCTGTGTGTATGTGTGTGTATGCTTAAGGTATTGCTCATGTTGTGGGGACCAAAAACTCATTTTGGGGACTTTCCCCACAAAAACCACAAACGTATTCATTTTGTAAGCACCAATTCACTCGCTCATAGATTTTTATCTGAGTCATGTTTTATTTTTTCCTGTAAAAATCTGTTGTGTACAAAAAGATCAGCAAGAGAGAAGAAAAGGTCACTGTTTGTCAGTGTGGCTTCATTTCCAATAAGTAGGCTCTTACTTTGGCGTCTCGCCTAGGTGAGATAAAAATCACACTTTAAACTCAGAGTTACATTCAAACATCTCATTCTCATGTTTTTGGCCACACACCTGTCTGTGTGACAGCGCAGTAAGTGAGGCCTCTATACCATAGATGTATTCAAATTTTATAAAAATATAAAATATAAAAACCAATAATGTCTCCAGGTGTCCTGCAAAGAATTTTATAGGTGCCTAAATTACTATTGTGGTCCATGTGCTTTTTGAGGTTCTGTTGTAGTACCCCAAGTGGCCACTGGGAGAAAAATTGCTGCAAGTCTGAGCGGAGGAGCTGTTTCTTGTTCTATTCATACATCCACGTTCTATATGGAGAGACTGCATATGAGGCATTCAGGGACCATCTGTAAATTACGTATTAAATGAAAAAAACAAACAAAAAAAACATAATAAAGTCTGGACAACCACTGCATTGTAAGTGGCAACTTTTTTCCCCCAAAAATTTGATAAAAAGAAAAAAAATATGATGCAATAAACTGATCTATATGAGGTGAGAAACTGTAAAACAGGATCACCCACTCAACCAAAACTCAAACTTATAAAGACACGAAGAGGAAATTTAACCTCTTATTCTGAAAGTCCTCTGGAGGCTTTCAACTCACCAAGATCCTGACAAACTGGGGTCTCCACATTTACGCAGCTTCTTTTTTTTTAATTTGCCCCCTGTATCAACACGGAGAGGAAACAGAGGCCTCCCTGAACTAATTTCGCTCGTGAACACTCAGTCATTTGTTGAGCGCCACACAGCAGGCCCTGCTGTCTGAGGCCCGGGGATTAGGGCTCAATATTTGTAAACCTCGCGTTGGCTTTAGTGCGGAAATGGGGAGTGGAGAAAAATGGGAAGCCTTGGCAAAGCAAAGTGTGAAAACTATCAAATTGTCCGCCGTGACAGAAACAGTTACACACACTGGCTTCTGGCTGACACGGCGACAATACACTGTTCAACCTATCAGACACTATGGCCTTGTTTTCATGAACGTGAGGCCGCGCGAGTTTATAGCTTTTTGGTTCTTGTGCGCAGGGAAAGCAAATGAATACTTCGTACCTACATCCACGACAACTCTGGTCTACTCTCTTAGCTTTATTAAAGGTGCAGTGTGTAAGATTTGGTGACATGTAAAGGAGAAGTTGCATGTTATATCCATCACCTCACCCTTCCCTTCTGAGCATGCAGGAGAACCTGTGGTCGCCCCCGGTTGTCATTAAACCTCAAAAAATGGGCTCATTTAAAGGTGCAGTGTGTACGATTTCAGTCCTATTTGTCACTTAAGCTATTACAAGACAATTACTTACCGACATTTTCATGAATTTATAATCACCCAAATGTATTTATTTTTTCCAATTACGCTTAAATGAGCTCATTCATATATATTTACATGAAGAGGGGGTCCTCTCTATGGAGGCCGCCATGTTTTTTACAGTGGTAAAAGTGGACGTACCATACATATTTTGAGTTTTAATGACAGGTGAAGTCTACCATAGGTTCTCCTACATGCTCAGAAGGATGAGAGTGAGGTGATGGATACAACATGCAACTTCACCTCGAGATGTCACCAAACTGCAAACTGCACCTGGAAGGATAATGGAGAAAAAACTAAACATTTAGGTAATTATACATTCATGAAAATGTCAGTATGTAATTGTTTTGTAATATTTTAGGAGCCACAATGACCGAAATCTTACACACTGCACCTTTAATCTGATTATCTCTGTTGTAATATTGTTGGAAGGCCAAGCCGCTTAACTTCTCTCATAGTCTTTGACCCCCTCCTCACTGAAATACACTCCCACAATGCACGTTATCAGCCTCACAACGGGCCCATAAAGTAGTAAAAATCCCAGAGCCTTGTTTCCAGCTGTGACACACAACCCAGACCTACTTAAGTCCTTCACTTTGACCTTTGTTTGAAAAGTCTCTTTCAGCCCTGAGGCCTGGGCCATAAATACATACCGCGATGAAATTAATGTGCCAGCGAGCCCATCACGCTCTTTCATTCATCACCAGCGGAGAAAGGAAGGAAGAGACGGGGCTCCCCCAGTCACGTTTTTACATTCAGTTGGTTTCTTTCTCTACTTTTGCAACAGATTGTGTAATGATTGCACTCGGTATTAACCATGTTCCGCCTATCAACATCCACCCCCTTGTGAAATAGAGAAGGTGGTGCAGGGTCACATCCCACAGATGTGTGGGATCTGAGCAGCTTTGACCTCCCAACACCTATAAAATGCAAAGATCCACTGACACAAACACACACATATGTTTGTATTGCTATCTTAGAGGGACACTCATTGACACATTCCCGAGCAACTTACACTTAAACTAACCATCCCAACTATTTACCTTAACCCTAAGCTTAACCTAATTCTAACCCTAAAACTAAGTCTTCACCCTCAAACAGTTCAATTTAAAAGTGAAGCCCTGGCAAAATGTCCCCACTTTCCAAAAATATACTCACTCAGTGGGTTATACAGCTGGTCCACACAAATATATAAATACAAGAATCCCCCCCAACACACACACACACAGATCAAATGTCCTCACTCAATGGGGTATATGGCTGAGGTGGTCCTCACAAAGATATAAGTACAAGAACACAATCACAAACACACATGTTTGTACTTCTATCCCAGTGGGGACACACACTGATATAATGCATTCCCTCGCACCTTATCCTAAAACTAACCGCCACCAACTAATTTCTTAACTCAGGGGTGTGAAACATACGGCCCACGGGCCGGAGCGATGATTTTACTGCTCCGGCCCACTTGAGATCAAATTGGGCCATTTGGGCCTAATTCTAACTCTTTACTTTAACCCTAACCTAAACCCAATTCTAACCCTAACCCTAAAACTAAGTCTTAACCCTCCAACAGCTCATTGAAGAAGTGAGAACTGGCCAGAATATCCCCACCTTCAAGAAAGTTGGTCCGTACATGAACACACACACATAAATGTAATGGAAACACTGAACTCCAGAACAATTGGCTTCAGACCACTTGTGCGTCTGCATCTGCCTTTGATGAATAAACTGAGACGATGGCTGACGTGAAGAAAAGCAGGCAGATGCACTTTGTACCTGTGAAGGTGATGTGAAGTAAATATCCCGCCGGGGTAATTGTACAGGCAAGTGAACCGTAGCGCCGTCAATGAGGCGTTGTGTCTGGTTGTGGGTATTAAACATCAGTGGCGTGGGCCGGGGCCCCGCACTATACGGGGGACGCTTCCACGCGGTGCTTAATTACACATGTCGTGAGCAGCAAGCGCTCGGAGCAGGAAATGACAGCCGAGCGGCGCTCACTTCAAAAAACGGAGGCGTGGAAGAGCGCTCAATAAAAAGAGACCTGAACTCTGAGCGGGTCCTAATGGTCTGTGGGTGACGGATCTGAGGGGAAAGGGGGCGGGGACACACGCAGGCAGGCCCACAGGCAGGAGAGTGGACGTCATTCTGACATCGTGAAGAAATGACAGAAATGTCGTTAAGACAAAAGAAAGAGAGATAATTGAATCCAAGAACTGTAATGAAATGATTGCTGCCATAAAACGAAATGAATATTGTCTGACATGAGACGCTACAGTCATCGTTTTCGCTTTTATGGACATTTCACTGTTTTGACGGGAAGTTTAACCAAAAACCATTTAATTACTGTTTCGTTTTTTTTCTTTACTCCAATAAAAGTGTAAGAACTCATAATGGAGTAACCGGAGAGTTACAGGGCTGGAGGAGGCTGCTGGCATATCTCAAAACTCCACTTTCACTTGACAATTTAACTAAACCATTAAAGGTCTGAACCAAAATTAGTGTTGCAGACGACGGCTGGTGGAGAAGTCGACCTGTTCAAAATGAAATTCTAAAGTGAAAAGGGAGGTGATCCGTTCGTGCGGTCAACACTTTGTTAAGGAGTATGCTTTTTTGAAAAAAGCTATTTTCTAGAATAGACAAAGATTTTTTAAATCTCATTAAAAATGTGCCTTTCATTCATAATTATCAATTATATATAATTTAATACTTCATATACATATCTATTCTGGTTTAAGTTTGAATAAAAGTCCTCTGAATCGTCTCATTTACTATCTTCATTCAGATTCCTGTTTGTGCTAATGTCACTAGTGGATAGTACATTCACAGTTGACCAATCACAGGAGACTGGCCCAACTCAGAGTAACCAAGGCTTTCCTGAGGGAGGGAAAGGAGCTTACAGAATGTTTCAAGGAGACAGTGAAAACAGGAGTTGGGGAGGTGGACAGGAATAGGAACTGAGTCAGCTTTTTCTTGTAATGTCATCAATTATAATGTCTGACCCCGAAGCATGCAGGAAAACCTATCGTAGACTTAAGTTGTCATTAAAAAAAACAAAATTTTATTACGTCCACTTTTACTACTGGAAAAACATGGCAGCTCCCGTAGAGAGGACCCCCTCCTCATGTAAATATACATTCATGGGCTCATTTTAAGAGTAATGGAAGAAAACAATACATTTAGGTGATTGAAATTCATGAAAATGTAATTGTTTTGTGATATTTTCAGCATTGGCAAAAATGACAGCAATCTTACACACCGCACCTTTAAATGCACATCACTGAATCAGGAAGTCAATGTTGAACAAATAAGTGACATAAATTGGGAGGGGGGGCCTCTGGCCCCTCATTCTAAAAATTCCCTGGATTAAAGTAAAAAAGGCAGGTTGTAACAACTTAGAATAAAGTATTATAAAATATAATTTAAAAAAAATAAAATATATATATATATATATATACATATATGTATAATAAGTATACTATTGACACAAGAGTGATGCAAAAATAATGCATTTTCACCACGGCTCCTTCTGAGAGTGAGACAGGTTTGAATGAGGGGGAGAAGAGAGTGTGATTGGAGTGGGAGTGGGTGTGGTGGGAGACCTGAGGAACACTTGACTGGCCGGACTCTGCCACACTGATTCTCAGTGATCTTAACAAGCGGCACATTTACGCACATCCACATATAATCACACACATACACAGAGTCTCTTCTCTGGGACTCACTCACACTGAGCCCCAACTCCAACCGCTATTCTCCACACAATGGCCCTGCTGCGCTGACAACTCAACTGGAAGAGAGCTTAACCTTTGACCCCCGGAGGTCAGCTCATTAACACTAACACCCCTCCCCGGGATGCAAATGAGCAACATGAATAATATGACACGCAAGGCTTTATGGAAGATTGATACGAAGCCGCTGCTTTGTGTTTCCACCACATTCAATGTGGATTTAGAATGACCAACAGAAGAACCTATGTTTTGAGTAGTGATAACATAAATAATAAAAAGTTAAAAATAGGAGATATGAAATAAACACAAAAACATTCTCCTGACTTTGCATATTCAGGGTATGGATAATTTCACGAATGAATATTATGATCCACTGTAGTGTCCCATGTAGTCTTAGATATTTTTGTACATCTTCAAACTGGCAATAATGTATTATTTATAAGGTATCTTCATTGATAGATCAAGATGGTCACATTTCCACAGTGGCATTTCCTTTTCCCCCTTTTCCCACATGTCACAGTGAATCTGTTCTATTCGAAGCGGTTTTGTACAGTTATGCAAATTGTGTTCAGAATTTGTGTGGATGCAAAGAAGTTGTGGCTCGACCTTTTAAAATCAAGTACAACAGGCCCGTCTGGTTATTTCACACAACACCAAACAAAAACACATTGTGAAGGAAACAACAGTAAAATAAGAAGCAATGTGTACTGTCTTAGTACAGTTTTAAGATGTGTAGTCCTTAAACTGCCCACATAAAGTCATAATATATCTTAATTTGATATATTTCATTGAATTTAAATGGCAATCCAATTTCTGGATCACTTAATAAAGTGTTTACATTAATAACAATATTCATTCATGCATTTTTAGGTTTTTGGTCCAAGGCAAGGTCCAAGGGGTGTAGGGGGTGGAGGAATTCAAACCACTCACTATAACTGCACTGAACTACAGGTATTATTTCTGTTTTCTAGATGTTTAGGAGAGTAAATGTTAAAAGCTTCGGCGAAGTGGCTGAAAGTGGCATCACACTGGATCATATTATGGTTCATTACTGTTGTGGATGACTTTTAGCACAGGTGAAGGCGTTCTCCTTGTTGATCTCCGCAGGTTGAACGCTGCACTTCTTCCCATTAACGAGCGGAGCGCTTTTTACAGAACCTCATAATTTGAAAGCACCTTAAGTGAGCAGATAATGTAAGGTCAACACGGAGAGCGGGGGGCCACCCCCGGTGTTTAGCGGCATGTAATTGGACAGGAGTGTCGGAGGCAGGTGTGGAGCCATTGTTCACTTTGATAGGATTATTTGCACCTCTCAATGCCCAAAAAACAGGTATCATCAGGAGGCAGTCGTCTAAATTTACAATGGCTGGATTTAGTGTTTCCCTCTCTTCCTCCCTCCATCCAGGTTCTGTAATTACAGCTGCTCTGTAATTAGGGGCAGAGCCTTCAGGACCACGGTGACTACTGTCTACTTTAAAAAAGGCTTTGGCTGAGAACAAGGCTCCCGACTGGGGGATGGGGAGAAAGTACAGCCCTCTTGTTTTTGCTTTTTTAGTCCCGGTGATTAACTTCCCATTCCTTCATGAATCCAATAACAAGTACAGTGCTGATTCCTAACACCGCTGCATCCACTACCACGTCTATCTCTCCACAATATCGCCCTTAAAGGTACAGTGTGTAGGATTTACTGACATCTAGTGGTGAAGTTGCATGTTGCAGATGTAAACAAACCTGTCGTAGCCTTCAGCTTTCATTGAATAGGTATATAGTCCATCCTGGGCTACAGTGGTAGTGCTACAAAATGGTTTCATTAGTATGGTACAGTGCGTAAGATTTGGTGACATCTACAGGTGAAGTTGCACCCTGTTTCCATCACCTCACCCCTCCTATCCGAGCATGCAGGAGAACCTATGGTAGCCCTCAGTTGTCATGAAGGGTCAAAAGATATCACGTTCAATCTGTATAGTACAGTATAGTAAAAACATGGCAGCCCCCATAGGGAGGACACGCTCTTGATGTAAATATACATCAAAGTGCTCATTTCAGCGTCCTACATCGGGGTGATTACACACTCGTAAAAATGTCTCTATATAATTGTTTGACCCCCCCCCCCGCCCCCACATATAGAAGTTACAAAAGTCGACCTATAAAGGTACAGTGTGTTGGAATTACTGACATCTGGTGGTGAAGTTGCATGTTGCAGCTTATTGCCCCTTTCCAAACATGTAAAGAACCCGCTGTAGCCTTCAGCTCTCACTGAAGAGGTAAACAGCTCATCCTACAAAATGGTGTCATCAGCATAATTACTCAATCTTTCAGTTTCTGCAAAAAGACAGGGAAATAATTCCACATACATCTTACACTCAGGACCTTTTAAGCCTCCCCCCCCACCACCTCCCATCCCGATGATTATTTAGTCAATAGTTGCACAGGAAACTGCTGAGGGCTGTGATCATACACCCCGTCAGGTTGAGTGATGGACTGTGTGGAGAGAGGTATCATTAGCTGAGGCCCTGACTGTACAGTGTGTACACAGACAGAGAGAGAGCGTAGGATTAAGGACAGATTGCCCGGGTTATGTCTGCGTGAACTCTGGCTGTGTGTGTGTGTGTGTGTGTGTGTGTGTGTGTGTGTGTGTGTGTGTGTGTGTGTGGGCGTGTGTGTGTGTTCTGTGTAGTGTGAGCATGATAAATAAGGTTAGTGGTAAGGTCTATATTATGTTGCTCCACCCACCTGTGAGCTCCTGTCTGTGTGAGCTGGTCCTCTCTGCTGACTCTTCCTCCTCCTGTCATCAACCTACAACAGAATATATTACATTACAAAAACAAAACAAATGTAACTAAATATTCAGAAACATATCAAATGTCATCTTATTTTGAATGTTGAATGAAGCTATATGCCACAGTTGATGCCTTCTCATGATTTCTTTATTGTGAAAATATTTCATAAAATATTTCATACTCCACTCTAGTCTACAGTCACTATTCCAATTTTTTCCTCTAACAATTACTGTGTTCAACTCATTTGCATTCATTTGTATTAGATGCAAGTGAGTTTATTTCACCTCATTATAAACACAGCTTTAATTATCAATGAATAAGCACTTCATTTACATAATGGAGAGGGTTGTCTAAATGTGTTAAAATAGTGGTATAGAATAGTATAGTATATACAGAAATGGTTTATACAATGAGCAGAATTGAAAAACTCTTGGTGGTTGTGATGAGTCATGATAATCATAATATGCAACTCTACCACAACATGTCACTAAACCCTACACATTGAACCTTTAAATTGAGGCAACTTAACAGAAGAGGCTTGATATAAAGTCAGATACTTTTCGTAGTCATTAACTATTTCTTGCAACACAAACAAAATAAAGACCTGCACTGATGTCACAGCTATGGCTGAAACTCTAGGTTTGTGCTGATACTGTTGTGCTGTAGTGAAGGACAGCATGGAAAATACCACTGTACATACTAAATTAGAAGTTAATTTTGTTGAAATGCAATAAAATAAAGTTTTACTCTGAAACCATGGTGGAATATGGCAGGCCATTCCAGTCTAGATAATGAATGTCTCCCTCAATCCCTCTGCTATTCAGGAAATACCTTGATATGGATTATGTCAGGGGACATGTATAGCGTCATTCTAGTGGAGCCCTAATATAAAGTGCAGTGTAATGGTGATTCTGTAAAGTCACATCACCTTTCATTCCCATTCCAACCCAGAAACATAACTGGCAGGAGAAAAAAAAAACAAAGAAAAAGAAACATATGCTTAAGTCAGACGCATTTACTCCTGACCTTCCCTGCCAGCGTGCTCTGTAGCTAAGCTGCAGGGATTTGCACCAGCTCAACATTTACACCATATGGATGCTTTATTACAGAGTAATGATGTCTCTCTGTCTCGTTCACTTCTCTCTCTAACTAGAGATGATTTGAAAAAAAAAAAAATACAACAACAACCAAACAGCCTCATGTGTAACCAGGTGATTAGAGCGACTTAAGAGGGATTGAATCGAATTCTGCAGAGGAATGTGGAGGCATATTTCTGCAGGGGCTTTATGTGAGTGCCCCCCACCCCCACCCCCTCCACTCTGTCAGAGCATCCCCGCCAAATGACTCCATATGGAGCCATTAAATCAAATACAGTTTATTCTGTCATATCAGAGTTAACTCGGCTAATCACATGCAACCAAAGCACAGAGAGAGAGAGAGAGAGAGAGAGAGAGAGGGGGGGGGGACTATGTAAACATGGATTTAACATCACGGAAGTGCGGAATTACATTCAAATAATATATGAGGTCACCACGGTTACAATGTGTATTTACACTGCTATAAACATAAAACATAACTTTGTATGTTATGACTACACTAAACAAACCCCAGTGTTGAAGTCATTATATATGGGCGAATGAAAATAACATGCCGATCCATTTCCTAACTAATTTCTGCAGCTTCACCAATGGAAGTAATTGGATTTATATTGAAACGAGAGCACGCCGGCCGCCCATTGATTTTGGCTACTGCATATTAGCAGGGAATAATCAATAAAGTGGATTCTCTGCTTATTAAACTGGAATAAGATGGGATGGGCTTTTTTCATTTGTCAGCCAATGACTGTTAATCTCATAACTGCCCATGGTAATCCATTGTTCCTAATAGGGGCATATTACTATTGACAATGAGTCAAATTACAGCAGAGGCATTGATCAGCATGTGTGTGTGTGTGGGGGGGGGCTTTGCATATTGGTGCAAAAGCTTAACTGTAAATTCCAAAATGCTCACTGTGTGTGAGTGAGGTGAATTACAGGGAGGGCGGTTACTGTGCAGCAGTGGCTTGAAAAATCCGAGTGGTAACAAAAAGAGAGAAGCTTAATGAAAACAGGAATTTAGTGCGATGCTGTCAGGCCGAAGGGAAATTATAGCTGCTCTTTACTTTCTTTATCAGCCTGTTAGAATTTTAGTCTCTGGGAATTAATTTGTAAAAGGGTCAATTTGCAAATGAATGCCATTTCAGTTGTGGAAAAATATAACTGTGGGCTCGGGGACAAACAGCTCTGGGGACGGAGAGAGTGAAAGAGGGAGCATCTTAATTTATTAGCGAATCTGTGACATCTTTCACCTAGACGCCACGGCAACTGGTGTGTGGAGACTGAAATGAAATTAGTGCTCTTCTCGGGGGCCGCCGGGAAACAAAAGGCGTCTCGGGGAGAAAAAGCGAGCAAGGTCCCCCCCCGACCCCCCAGTCTGGCACGGTGAGGTCAGTGGGCTGAGGCCTGCAGCCAACCCCCGATCACCGGGGGCTGCAGCAGCAGCAGCAGCAGCAGCGCCATGTGCAAATCCAGCGCTTTTCTCCCTGTTTCATTTCTCATGCTGCTCCCCCCCCCTTTTCATGAAGCCTATCTTTGGCCCTCCCCCTCTGAAAGGGCCTTCCCCGGTGACGAAGGTGACCTGCCACTGAGAAAAAGGAGGACCTGCCATGAACTGAGTGTCAGCCATTAAATATGATTTCGCCCCTGAATGGCGCGCAAACACATTCAACCAGTGAAACTCATTAAGCCCGCATAATCTCTCTTTTCTTAAGCATAACAATGATTTCAGCTGGGAAATGCGATGGGGTTTTTTTGGGGGGGGAAGCCCCGGCCATTGGTTCGAGTCGCATTCAGAGTAATAAATCAAGTCCAGCTTCACATCCTGGGCCCATTTGCCTAATTCAGCGCCTCTCACCATACCGGTCAATTAGTTTAGAGCAAATATATTCAATACACAAGGCAATTCACCGACGAGGCATAATAAATCCTGTGGCTTGGAGACAGTCCAAAATAACCTTTTGCTACCATTCTTCCCCTTTTGCTAACTCCACAAAGGTACCCAAGAAGCGGCCGTTACCGATTAAGAACTCACTGTAGCGACGGCGACCACGTTTGGAATAACTGCAAACAGTTTTGGGATGAATCACAAACTTCCATGTTGTTATGGAAGCTGATCCCTGCTTAAAACTCTAGTGGGGTCACCGGGAGTGAGTGAGAGAGAAAGAGAGAGAGAGAGAGAGAGAGAGAGAGAGAGAGGGAGGAAGGAAATGTAAAAGATGCCAGCTCCTGTGTGACAAAGCGAGTTCCACTCTGCCATTCCCCTCACGCCACTTTCGCTGCCTCCATCTCCGACCCGATCCCACCCACATGCTTTTTCCTCAATTATTATTTTTATGTCCCCTTGAAGGTGCAGTGTGTAAGATTTGGTGACATCTGGAGTTGAAGTTGCATGTTGTATCCATCACCTCACCCTCACCCTTCTGAGCAAGAGAGAGAAGCTATGGTAGCGCTCAGTTGTTGTTAAAAAACCTCAAAAGATGTTTAGCATGACCCGCTCCTGATGGAAATACAGATTAAAGGTGCACCGTGTAAGATTTTTGTCACTTTTAAATAATAATGCATCTTCACCATGGCTAAATATTACAAAACAATTACATGCTGACATTTCCATGAATTTATAATCATCCAAATGTAGTATTATTATTGTTTTAATAAGCGTATTAATGCATATTTACATGAGGAGCGCGTCCTCTCTGCGGCGGCTGGATGGCTCAGGCCTGCTGAATTACAGCCGTGCAGGGCGGGGAGAGGTGGGAGCAGCTGTGTGGAGGGGCTCTCAGTCGTCAGACCATTGTAATCTGCATTAACCACATTGCGAGGGAGTGCACGGGGTCAAAGTCTTTAAGGGCCTGCAGGGATGGATGGGTGCTTGTGGATTACATGTTATCGCAGCGAGAGGTTGTAATAACTGCTCAGCGCTGCTCCAGCCGCTACCTGTGGATGAGTTACACTGAAGGAAGTTCACCTTGTTATTCATCTTTTAAAGGTGCAGTGCGGATATATAACACTTCTATCTGTGGATAAATAATTACAAAACAAATATAGAGAGACATTTTCAAAAATGTATAATCACCGCAATGTATGGCTTACTTTTTACATTACCTTAAAATTAGCCCCCTATGGGGGCCCCCATGTTTTGATAATAGCCCAAATTGGACATACTGAGCATCTACTGAGCTTGAATGACAAACCAAGGGTTACCATCGTTTTTCCTGCATGCTCAGATGGGAAGGGTGAGGGGATGGATACAATATGCAACTTCACCAAATCTTACACACTGCACCTTTAAGAGGCTGAAACATGGAATAAATAATGAATAGATAAAAAAAAGGGTAATTAAAAAATGTCAAAGAAAAAGAAGTCACTACTGTAACCATGAAATGTGATGTATCCCGAGGTGAGAGGACCAGTGTCACCTGCAGGCTCAATCCATTTGATAATTCCTCCTGGTAATGCTGACCAGATTAAGCATTTCCTGGAAGGTGTTTGCTAGAAAAGCTCTGGCTGTGTCCTGTGATGATCTGCTGAGACCTTTCAAAACAGAGCATTAGACAGAGATCAACCCTCTCTTACTGGTGGCCTTCTACCTCTAAAAGCCAAATTCTTTATCAATGCTTTCCGCATGTCCTCCATCAAACAGAGATGGAAGCGAAAATGATTTCAAAGAAGCAACGCAGCGAAAGTCTTGCTTTTCCGACGAGACAATGAATTATTTATGGCTACATTGGAGTGGCGATTGAAATTGCGAATTAATCCCATTAACCTCCACGATGGCGAGAATAAAAGCATATGTCTTGATGAATGTTTGCCAGGCTCAAATTTAGTGCCATTGAGAGCGGCTTTTCCCAGGCGGAGCCCCGGCAGACAGATTGTATGCCATGTCGCACGGAGCTTATACAGATCCTCGCCGTCTCTGTCTGCGTCTGCGGAGGAATGACAGAAAGCTCAATGGAGGCGTCTGTCTCGTGGCCCCGGCACCCTGTCCGATCCTCTCCCCCGTACAGCGGCGAGCCCGTGATGAATGCACACAGGGCCCTCTCTCTCTCCCTCTCTCTCCCCCACATACATCTGACATTATTAACACAATATAAAATGTGATGGAGCGCTCTGCCATGCTGCTGCAGCTCCCCCCCCACCACCTCCTGCACGGCAGCACGGCTATGCCGTGATTTATTCCTGCGACCATGAAAAAGTAAGCGTGCCATTAAAATCACAGGTGTTTGGAGGCCACACGGCTGCGATCACCGGGTGCGATCGATAATGTCACTCTTTTACATGGCTCATTTTGAGGCCGCAGCGGCATCATGTGCCATTAGTGGAGCCTTGATCTATTGGGGAGCCGAACCCCTGTCTGTCTGGCTCGCCGGCTATGTGTGCGCATAGATACGAGCTAACGAGGACTATATGCACATGCATGCACATCTCCTCCTCCTCCTCCTCCTCAATGCACACACACTTCCTGTTTACAGTGTCTCCACCTGCACACACATAACTCAGCTGAGCTAATGTAGGGGATAATGTACTGTAAATGGCACCGCCGCTGATTGATACTCGCACTTAGGACAATTATTGGGTGTAAAAAGATTGGGAAAAGGCAAAAGTTGGTGCTACTTACCGTAGCAGTTACCTACAGTGATTGTGGGAAGTGATTTGTTCGTGTTTGTCGAGCCTCTTTCTTCCCCAGGCTGTAAAGTTTGGCACCGGCAACAAATAAGGACTAATGTTCTGGGTCCAAATGATCACTTAGCACTACTTGTAAAAGACTGTGCTGTCTGGGCCCTCCCACAACCACACCCATTATAAACACATTATCAGCTGCTATGTCCAAATGCTGCAAATTCTATTTTGGGGAATTATTTGATGAATCATCACATGATTTACCATTTAGAAATATGTTCAATGTCAACACTTCAAATGTTATCATTCTTTAACAAATAATTAACTTTCTTTTGAAAATGGAAGTTTTCTTCATTTGGTATAAACTATGACAATGCCTACTTTTTAAAACATTTTATTATTATTATTATTATTATTATTCATTATTATTATTATTATTAGTAGTAGTATTATCATCACTTGAATGAGCATTCTGTGGGTGGTAAAGTTGCATCAATAACTTTCATCCTTTGAAGCATAAAGGGGAACCTATGGAAAACTAAAGTTGTCATTTGGCTACTGTAAAAACATGGTGGTCCAACATGGCCGTCTCCATGGAGAACACCCTGATATTTATAAGAATGGAACATGAATGGTTAATGAAACAATGATTTGTTTGTGTCAGTGTTCATACTTGTTTACAACAAGAGAAATTCAAATAGAAATCAAACTTACGAACTCAAACTTAAAATCTGTCAAAAATAGAAAAAACGTTTGAGGTGTATTATCCTTTTCATTAAGACTTTAATGGGAATATGTTAAATAAGAAGGAAATAAATAAAGTCAGCCTCCAAATTCCTAAAATACAAAATCATAATCTAATAACATAACTCTATAAAGTCAATAAACCTGTTGACGTCAGGTTGTTGGAGCCGACATAAGCATGTTTTTAATTCCATGCTAATTGTGATAAATTCAGGAGGTACAGGCATGTGAAACGTCTCTGCAGAGGAAGACCATTGTTTCCGCAGCAATTCCCTGATAAAATACAACAGGAGATTATGGGAGAAGCGAGGATGGGGCGTCCGTCCTAAACTTCCTGGTGGCTGAGAACACATTCCGGATGACATTGTGTGGTCAAGCTGGAGAAACAAAACATCTATTCAAAGCAGCTCCGGTTGAAAATGCAGACTTCTGTTTTTCGGAAAGCAAAGGATTTGCATATTGCGCCACAATGGACAGAATTTGTGTTATCTGTTAAAAATTTGACTCAAAAATGACAAAAAAAAGTTAAGAAATCAGGTTCAAAAGACGCCTATTTTGTTCACCTCTCGCTCTCCATTCTCTGTCCTGCTCATTCTCGACGCAACTGCCATGAAAATGAACGATTAATCTGTTTCCCAAAGGAATTCCTGGTGCCGCGCAGGCCTGACAGCCGCAATACGACGGTTGTTGTGCGGTCAACAAACAATTTTCCTGGGCTTCACTGCCTCTCAAAGGCACTTTTTCATCCCGGGGCAGATCATGTGAAAAATGTCGTTGTCAAAAGCTTTTTCTCCCCTCGTCTCTTTTCTTCTCACACAAAGATGTCAGATGGAGAGAGTTAGAATTTCCAAACATGTTAATCCGCGTGAGCATAAACTCGGCCCCCTCTCCGCCGCAGCGCTCGAGGGTTCATTCACTGTGTTGGAAAATGTCCTGTGCTTGAGGAACACAAGTGTGCCTTTGAGTCACTCTGCAATATGTCCTTTAAACTCGACGGAGAATACGGGATTATGACCTGACGCAATCGCCGCGCGCTGACAAGTGTTTCTGTTTCTCAATGCCGCCGCTGGTCTCATGAAAGACAGTGACACTTGTGTAAAATCGGAAATTCTCCCTCATGCAGATTTTGGAACATTTAAAGGTGCAGTGTGTAAAATTTTATATCTAGTAGAGGTGGTCGACTTCAGTTGTCATTAAAACTTAAAAGATGTTTTGTACATCCACTCTGGGCTAATGTGAAAACATGGCAGCCCGCGTGGAGACACCCCACTCCTCATGTAAATATATATTAATGGGCCCATTTAAAGGTGCAGTGTGTAAGATTTGGGTCATTTTTGTCATTTCTAAAACCATTACAAAACAATGTCATTCTGACATTTTCATGAATTTATAATCACGTTCGCCATGTTTTTACAGACGTACTAATGACAACTGAAGTCTACCATAGATTCTCCTCCTGCTCAGAAGGGTGAGGTGACAGATACGACATGCAACTCTAGAGGTCACCAAATCTTACACACTGCACCTTTAACGGTAGTGGGGACACGAACACATTAAGGTGATTCTGAAAATGTCAGTAGGTAATTGTTTTTCTACCAATGGAAGTGACAACAAATCTTACCCACTGCGCCTTTAAACTGAAAATAATGATCTTTTGAGGAATGGTGGTAGGATGAGTTGATTCATAGAGTCTAAACTAACTGAGGGAATTGTCCCGCTGGTCTGGGACACGCCCCCCAATGAGACCATCTCTTACCGGGTCGGCGGGTGTTAAAAGGTGGGCCACCTTATTACAGCCGCGCAGCTGCCCCGCCCTCTTCCTGCTCGCCACCGAAATCCACCCATCATCCCTAGCCTCCTCCTACTCCTCCTCCTCTCTAAGCCTCTCATCACTGATCTCTCCTGTCATCACGCACACATCGCCCGTCACACACGCCGTCTGATTGATGGGGCCACTTTTGATAATGGCATCAGGAACCGGGGCGTCTGCCTTGTCATTAGATAGTATCGGCGCTGTCTTATTACAGCCGAGGGGAGACCCCCAGGCAGACAGGAGGGTTTCGGCGGTGCTGTGGGGGCGATACGGCCACAGATACCGAGGCTGGCGGCGGCTCCGTTCCTCCATCCATCCATCACATGCACCAAAGTTTGGTGGAGCCCCCTATGATCAAATGGACTCCCTGTTGTTACAGACGCCTGTACTTCCTTAAAAGGGGGGGGGGGGGGGGANTAAAAGGGGGGGGGGGGGGCACAGGTGATATAATCACCTGACAATTTAGGTCGTTGTGTTCACTTTTTGCGGGTCCCACAGCTGACAGCTGACCCCGGTATCGCAATCTTTTCTTTTTTTTTTCCAAAGGAAATAAAAAGGTTAATTGTGCCAGATTTGTGTTATTTATATTATTATATATTCTGTTTCTATAGTGATAT
>JAFBJT010038528.1:22126-44423 GCA_016785325.1 Chascanopsetta lugubris | reverse complement strand
CCTCCCCCCCCCCCCCCCCCCCCCCCCACACACACACACACACGCCACCCCACCCCCGCACACCCCACCCCGAACTGTGTGAAATGTATGTGCACGCTCACGTGCTCAGGAGCTCCTTGTGTACTGGGAGGTGACATCTCTGACTAACACTGCATGTAAGTCTGCTAAACACCCACATCAGCACTATAGAAAACACACTGACCGTGGATGAGATGAGTCAGAGTCAGGGCCGCAGGGCGGAGACGATGATCAAGGGACGGCAGGTTGATGCTGAAAAGAGCAAACGCTGCTTTTAAATGAGCTGCACTCACTGGTTTGAACCGTGGCGTCATGCACCTTTTCCATCCACTAAACACAGGTAAAACAATAGTGCTGTTTTATTCATTAGACACCATGGAATTCATAACAGACCCAAATAACTTGGGGAAAAGGATATACGTTTAAAAATCCCTGGAATTCAGTGAGTTTCTTCTTTTAAAATGCTACATATGTTACAAGGTTGAGCAACTTGTTCAGTAAGTAGCATTAATTTAATGAACAATAATATTGGTCGACTCCACAACAACTGTAATGATTGATTATTATGAATATGTAAATACCTTCAATGCAGCTGTGGTTGATATGTTCCAGTGGGTTCTTCAAAGATCTTCAAAACGTTGTTTATCCTATAAAACACTTGTTTAAAATCACCTCAAATAACCCGAACATAACTTTTGCAGTAATGTAGAGGATATTTAACTTGTCAAATTGTTACATGATACATATTCACAGCTAAATAAAGTTGTGAAATGCCCCATCTAGCAACCAAACAATTGAAATGGGGACGTTGGTGCAACTATACATTGACTTTCCGACGTTTTAATTTGATTTCATCCACTAGCTAAACAGGTATTAGCACTTTGATTAGGATATTGCTAATAGTTAACTTCGGATATAGACGTTAGCACCTGGCTTTGTAAATAATATTTCTGAGAGTGAGCTCTCATCAAACCGGAAACCGCAAAATGACAGTAATGAAGCTACGAAGTCAGCACAGCACCGGAAACACTTACTCTGCCCAGGTTTACATCTCTGTCCGGACGCCGCCCTCGCCGCCTACTCTTTATGTTAGCTTCCGGGGTTAGCATGCTAACAGGGGGAGCGTCACTCTGAGAGCTAAATCAAATCCTGACCTTCAGGAAGTGAAATGTTGTAAACATCCCGTATGACTCTGACCTCTTCTTTTCAACTCACACAGTTTTCGCTTGTTTATTATTTTGTGTGTTTCTTTTTCCTACTCGCATTTTAAGTTTACCATTGAAATTAGTCCCCAAATAAATGTTTCAAAATACACAGTACATTTTAATAAAAAATGGTATTCAGTACAAAATATGCAACACTATTTCTGTATACTAAGAAATGAGGGCAACCAAATTAAATATATTTGACATTTAAATTATAATTATAGATTATCATAGTTAAACCATAAATATTTTAATAATACATTCATGTAATAAAAAATACATACGTTCATACAGTAGTTAACACATGGCTAATAATAAATAGACATTAGAACTAAAACCATTTCCATTCACCATAAATACAAGGATGTTAAAAATACTTCTATTTTTTTTCATTCAGATTCATTGAATCATCTCATGTCCCCTTAAATGTTTCTATGATTGAAAATGTGCATTCAAACTATCTAAACATGCAAAAGGCCCCTCTACAGCCAGTGTGATAAAAACACATGGTTCCCAATTTTAGAAATCATATGCAAAGAAAATAATAATTATGAATTTTATCTGGATCTTCCTAACAGATGCCTTAATACCTTAACTGTCATTTTGATAGATAACTCTAGTAACCCCAGAGTATACACTTGACATCAAAGGTTGGATTGGCTCCATTATTGTCTGTGTGAGCTGGGTACACACAAACAGACAGAGAGAGAGAGAGAGAGAGAGAGAGAGAGAGAGAGAAAGAGAGAGAGAGAGAGAGCTCTAACACCAGGATGTGTTCCTGCTCTTCCTGGAGATCGTCTCCCTGCAACAGGTAAACATTAGAAACCAGCGCCATGGGTCAAACCCGAGCCGACCAATCACCTGTCAGAACAACATTGTGAGGGGGGCGGTACTGAGGTATCCTGTGTACACACGGGCTGATAAGGATGACACCAGATTAGAGATGATTTGACATGACGCAGATCTCAGAATGAGTGAGCGTTCACAAACACAAACAAGTGCAGACTGAAAGATTCCCATTACTAATGTTATTCCACTTAAAGGTGCGGTGTGTAAGATTTGGTGACATCTAGTGGTGAAGTTGCATGTTGTATCCATCACCTCACCCTCACCCTTCCGAACATGCAGGAGAACCGATGGTCGACTTCATTGTCATTGAAACTCAAATAATGTCTAGTACGTCTACTGTAAAAACATGGCGGCCCCCATAGAGAGGACCCGCCTCCTTGTGTAAATATACATTAATGGGCTCATTTAGGGGTAAAGAAAAAAAAACATTTAGGTGATGATAAATTCACGAAAATTACAGTATGTCATTGTTTACTTATATTTTTAGAAGTGACATAAATGACCGAAATCTTACACACAGCACCTTTAATTAAATAATGAGGATATATGAGGCATCACACCAACGTTCACCCACTGGAGTATTTAAAGGGGCCCGACCTGTGGTGGGGGTCCCGTGAAGTCAGCCCACATGGGGCCCTCGCCTCAACAGCTTCTCCACAGATGTAAACACAAGCTCTGTTAGTTCACAACTGTCTACATTTTTTTAAAGTAATCTCAGTCCCGCGGGGGAACGCTCGATAAAACCAGAGCAAGCACTTTGAAAATCCCAAAGTATGCGTGTGCCAAACACATGGCTTAGTGGAGACGGGGGTAAGCCAATCAACCATCGGTAGTGGTGGTGGGGGGGGAGAGATGGGGGGTGGGGGTGGTGGGGGGGGGGACTGGGAATCTAGTGGCGGATTCTCGACGTTGTTCGAAAAGATAAATCATGTGTCAGCGCGGCTCCGTGTTACCGAGCTGGAGGTGAGCGCCATGTGTTCCTGTCATCACGGGTTGAAAACCAGCTCCTGACCTCTGCGAGACATCATCTGTTTCCTTCCTGTCATGTTCCACTGAGTAATATTTGGTGAAGCGGAGGTCTTTCCGTGACGGATGAGAGTTGCTCCCCTCATACGATCCCTTCCGATGTCGGCAAAGCCTCAAAAGGAAGATTTAGGCCCGATACATGTGCGGCATGAAAACAGCATCGGTGACATCTCATGCACAGCAGCGCTCCCATCGCAGAGAGATCACGGTGATGTTTCATTTATCTCATGTCAGTATATTTGCATTAAACATCTCAAAACTCATCACAATCACAAAAACTGTGAGCAAGTCCATTCATTTTTTTTAATATCGTGTACATTAGCTGTGAGAGTTTGTTTCACGCATGTCTGATGATAATGGAGGGACAGAAATGAAATAGACCAAAGTGTCATTCAGTGATCGCCGAGAGATGGAATATGATTCTTGTAAGTTTGATGATTTTAACCTTTAAAAGAGACTTTATGTATTTCAATTATATAAACTATTTTCCATGTAATTTAATTTTAGTGCAACGCAAAGGGTCACGTCAAAATGAGTGTGTTCTCTCATGCTTACTTAACGTGGATGAATCAAATAATGTGAGTTTGATTTGATTGAATAAAGTGAAATTACTAAACACTGGCTTTTGAGAGGGACTTTCTACATCTTACATTATCTGAAGGCTACACAATGAACCTTTAAATCTGAAATGATGATGATTGAAAATAGCAAATCAGTTGACACAGGTTTGGATCTGGGATCGCAGTGGGGCTTTGTACTGAAACCATCTTAACTCATATTGTGAAATGGCCACATTAGTCCATCAAAGTCTGTCGGGTTCATCCTCTGGGGATCAAGAACACATCTCCAACCCGAGAGATACATTTTCATTGTTGTTCGTCAATTGAACAAAAACTTAAAGAACCACTTCTTGACACCTGTTGAAAGGAAAGGGGCCGCGGGTCAAGGAGGAACCCATTATTACCTCTTTAGACTGGAATCAATTAGGGGGGGCTTCGTTTTTCACACTCTTCAACGCGGTGACACCGGTTGTCCAACAAGGGTCTCCAAGAAGCGCTTGTGTTGCAAATGAGTGGCACATAGAGGTCATTTCGAAAAGGCACAGCTCCACTCAAAGGTCACCGGCAGGTCACTGAGTTTTCCAGCCATATCCTTGTGACTCTGTCGCTTCAGAAGAACCCCATGCACATGGTATAGATTTCAGAGTCTGCTGTAAGTGCCGCGGTCCAAAACCACACATGCTCCAGAACAATGGCGGGCTGTATGTTTGTGTGCTTCAGTGCAAGTAGCTCCACGGTCACAGTGTCTTACAGGCTCACACTGTAATGACCTCAGCTGCTGGCGGCGCTCCACCGACCTTTCACCGTGCGCCGGCAGCTCCGCTCGCGAGGAGACGAGCAACAATCCTGCTCTTTCACGTACTCGCCCAATCTTAAACAAACACCGCAGCCCTGGATGTTTGACAGGTTATTATCCAATTAGATTCACTTCATTTACTGTCCACACAGTGTCTGAGCCGCAATGGAGGCTGGCAGATCGGAATCAGCTGCTCGCGGCCGCGAGCTGACGGGAGCGATGTTTGTTTTTCAGCCACATAGAACTTTGGCGAATTAAATGGTTTTTTTGTGTGGATTTTTTTTTTTTTTTTTTGTTAAAGTCAGAAAAATAATTTAGGTTCTTATCTTCTTTGATTATCGCAACAAAATATCCACTAATGGTCCGAAATGAGGTTTTAAAAAACTGTGATATTACATGACGCTGTAATTCATCACATTCATCATGACCATGGTTGTGCACCAGAGAGATTTAGGACAAGAAGCATTCATTCTGCGTGATAATGTCCTCGACTTACACGCGTGATGGTGTTTGGCCGTGAATCACTTTGTCATAAATCATGTTTAAAGACGGTAAGTGAGGCCGCCGGTGGCGCACCGCTCAGCCCGCCGTCATTTCGCTCTCGGCCTGATTAAAATGTTCCTTGCGCGCCGAGCGTTTGCCGAGTCTGTCGGCGCCGAGCCCATCGCTCCTCGGACACAACCTCGAGACCCGAGGACGTGGGAATGTAAAACAAGTCGGGGAGCGAGGACAGCTCTGGAATGTCATGGTCGTCAACAGGTCGCCCACATGTGTTTTGGCACAACAGGAGGATGGAGGGAGAGAGAGACAGACGGTCCTGAATCTCCACCATGAGAAATGTCTCTGCAGGCGATGTCAACCAATCATGTGTCTC
Source organism: Chascanopsetta lugubris (assembly GCA_016785325.1). Classification (NCBI taxonomy): domain Eukaryota; kingdom Metazoa; phylum Chordata; class Actinopteri; order Pleuronectiformes; family Bothidae; genus Chascanopsetta; species Chascanopsetta lugubris. The sequence continues at coordinate 39,095 of JAFBJT010038528.1, read as the reverse complement.
TTCTTCTTTCAACTTTGAGATCAAATGCTCTGTACCCGAGTTTTGCACTGTTGTGATCAGAAGAAAACGATCCGTGCTCTGGAGCAGCGGCGACTTGCAGTTCACAAGGTGGCCACTCGAGGCCGACTCCAGAAAGCGAGGCAATCCCCACAGACTCCCATGTTAAAATGGTCGACGTTATGGTCGAGTCAGACATGTTTAAAGTCTGCTACAAGCTACAATTTTGGTCTCAGTCAGTCACATTTGATCTTGTGACCTAACTCACTTATTTTCATTCTATCCAGATTTGAAATTGTGCATAATCAAGGGGCGTGGCCTGTTGAGTGACACCCGGGCCGACCCGGCACCTTCTGCGGATGCTGTGCCAGCGCCATGGGCCCACCCTGGCTCTACCTGTGCTCCGCCCCCTTTGCCCGATATTGGATGAACCAGGAAGTGGGAGGAGCTAGGCATCGACAAGATGGCCAACGAGTGAACCCACCCACCATGAGCCTCACGAGCTAAATGGTCCATTTATGTGAAGCGCTCATGCTGCCCACCTTTATCATATTTACAGACTAAAGTGAATTGTTGATATAAAACTCCAGACCAGTCTTTAATAAGTTAGTATTTCGTGACACAGTCTTTGTTTGTACTTGTATATAAACCCTGCAGTGCTGTGTGTGTCCCCCTCAAGACCTCGGGCTTGAATAGAGCCACAGATGTTTATGCAGTTGCCATGGCGACGCCCGTCCTTTAGCAAGGGAGCATCGGAGGTGTCGCGCGATGCACTTCACCCTTTCAGACAGTCATCAGACGCTGCTGCTGCTGCTGCTGCTGCTGCTGCTGCTGCTGCTGCTGCTGCTCAGACGCCCTCCTCTCCACACGATGGAGGACCACACTTGTTTGGGAACGAGGTCACGCTCTGCGAAACATAAGAAACAGAATTTATTTTCATATTTCAGCCTAAAACATCAGAGCAGGTCATCGATAGCCTCGTGCACACGATGGAAAGTAAATATTCCCAGAAATGAGGACGAATGGAACGGTATTTTAGATTCTGTCTTGGATTTCAATCCCTGAAAGGTATCATCTGTGTGTGTGTGTGTGGAGCAAAATATTATACACACTAACATTTATTTTCTCATGGAAAAACAAACACAAACAAATAAACTGGACTCAATACGGGACATTTCCCTTCTTTCTAAACTTGGCGGTGCCTGGGATGTATTCTGAAGAATTCACATGGACGATGTTTGGTCATTTCAAACAGAAATATGGCTCCAATTACCTCATAATATCCATTCACAGCATTTCTATCCTGCTGAAGCTGCACACGAGTGCCTCCATATTTGATTATGCTGCAAATAAAAGAGCTTTTTCTAAGTCCGACCCCTCACATGTAATTTCCTAAAAAAACTCCATTACATCCAGGTTGAGTGCTGGTTTCACTGCAGCGCAACATGTTTCCAGGCGCTCTCCTGAGAATAATTAGACTTATATATAATGTTAATATCACGCTCAAGGCTACTGGGGGAGTAGTTGAGGTGCAGGTCCGATGCCATGTCTCCAAACATTCGTCTTCATCTCCGCGGCGGCGGCGGCTGCAGCCCTCGCCGCCTGCTCTGATTTGCCGGGTCGCGTTGTAAACTTCCTGTGCGGTTGCACCGTGAGGTCTGGGTTCCACCCCACCGCTCCCCAAAGACCTGGCGTGAACACCATTATTACCCCCCCCCCCCCCCCCCCCCCTCAAATTAGCCCAGTAAACCCCCACCACCCCCCCCCCCCCCCCACCCCCACACAGCGCCCCAGCGCCCCCCTGCCCCGGTTCACTCTTTGTTAACCTCTCATTTTTCACCGTGTCTGGACCCTGGACCAAAGGCCTGGTCTCTCTCTTTCTCCCCCCCCCCCCCCCCCCCCCCCCCCCCCCCCCCCCCCCCCCCCGGACCCTGGACCAAAGGCCTGGTCTCTCTCTTCCTCCCCCCCCCACCCCCCACACCCTCCCCCACCCCCCCTGATCCTCCCCTGTCCTGGCAGATCTGGAACCCCTGTGAATATTAAACAGCGCAGACCTGCAGGAATATGCCCCTCAGCTAAATTGGCAGCAGATGTTGTGGAGGGGATCGGGTGGTGAAGTGTTGTGTCTGCAGAGCGACGCTGTAAAACATCGCAGGCCTGACAAGCTCGTCTTTCCCGGGTCTCCGAGGTGAAACGGCACAAGGGCAGCGTGGCCCAGTGGACCGTCCACCGAGGCTCGGACATGCCAGGACGCTCACTCCTCCTCCTCCGTTTGATAATCACATATTGAGAAATGTTTCAGGAGACAATCTGGACAAAGACTCTGATGGGAAAACATGTGGTGGGGGGGGGGGGGACTCCAGGATCTTGTATCGTCCTTCACATAGTCCTTCGCGTCCTTCAAAGACAGATTTAAAGGTGCAGTGTGTACGATTTCTGTCATTTTTGTCAAATCTAAAAATATTACAAAACAACTGCGTATTGACATTTACATGAATTTATAATCACGGAAATATTTTTTCCTACTCTCAAATAAGCCAATTAATGTACATGTACATGAGGTGAGGGTCGTCTCTACGGGGTCCGCCATATTTTTCACAGCAGCCCAGAGTGGACATACTAAACATCTTTTGAGTTTGAATGATAACCGAAGTCGACCACAGGTTCTCCTGCATGTTCAGAAGAGGTGAGGGTGAGGGGATGGACACAACACGCAACCTCGCCTCTAGATGTCACCAAATCTTACACACAGCACCTTTAAAAAGTGGAAATGATGTGAACATGCGAGCCGCTCACTCTTTATTGAGTGTTTGATACACGTCTCCCTGCCGTGTTGTGGAAGTGGAGAATGTCGCCTGTACCTGGTGGTGGTGTCAGTTTGACGGGAAGCAGGCCGCAGGTCTCCGGGTGTCTGGGAGAAAAGATGAATGACTGCTGCGGGAAAGAAAACGATTTCGTCGTTTGTTCCAAATTCTCGAGCAGCCGGCGCTCCGGGCCACGGCTGCCGACATAAACTGTGGCACATGTGATTTCTTACTCCCAGGCGCAAATTATGAAGGTTTGGACGAGTGCTGTTCTTCTTCTTCTGCTGCTGCTGCTGCTGCTGCTGCTGCTGCTGCTGCTGCTGCTGCTGCTGCTGCTCCGGCTCCGGGTGCTGGGGCTGAAATGATTCAGGGATACAGGATGTTTTTCACTGATGCTGAAATCTCACAAAAGCAAACAAAGGACTTTTCAGCGATTCATGGCGACATCCATCAGAAGCCTCTTATTAAGGACGACGCTTGTGTTTATGGAGTTGATAACGATCGCGGCTCCCTGAGCCCGTGACTCTCACTCTGGAGGACTTGACGGATGTGGGCCCTGAAATTCAAGCTCAACCCAAAGAATCGGCGGCGGGGTCGCAGGCCTCCCGACTCCCTCTCTTCACGTGCTTGGACACTGACGTACCTGGACAGTGTAAACGTTCATTTGTCCAGTTCGAGTTCACCGAGCGGAGGAATCGGCGGAGGAGGAGGCCTGGGTCGCCACGGTCAATGGGTTTTATCGATCATGTGATTTTCCTGCGGGGCTGGAGGCCGGGACGTGGGAGTGAGTGGGGGGGGGGGTCGCGGGGGGGGGGGGTTATGGGGTTATTACAGTGATTTATTCTGTGTATTTTGGGTGTGTCTGTATTATACTTTATAATTGTGTATATCTATTATTGTTTGACTAGTATCAGTTATAAAACCCTATGGGCTCTACGAGGCATGTTACCATCTTTCGGCTTGTTTCGGTTTTTACAGTCCACACCGTGAGGAGGTGGTGGAGACCAAAATACAGCAACAAAGAGTAGACTGGACCTACTCCCCATTCAACAGTCACACAAACATGTTCATCAAATCAAGTGGATTAAGGGCCAACTATAATCACTTTAAAGGTCTGTGGTGTAAAATCTTAGTGAAATTGCATCTGCAATTCTCTCAAATGAGTTCTTTGTACCCACAAGTGGATCCATGTGTCGCCACCATGAAAGGACAAGATCAGCACCTTTTGACTTGTCATGTAAACCGGAGTCTACCTATTATTATACACTCTACATATACAAAGTTGGGTTGTTCTGCACTATGAGGAGTTGCTCTCCACATTTTCATTGTACTTCGCACAATAACATCGAAATATCAAGAATAACATCAGTATCAACCAGCAGACTGGAATGGCCGAAAACCCGCCCCATGCATGGACGTGGTCATTTGTAACGTGAGTACTTTACAATGCATTAAGTCAAAGTGAGGGCCATTCAGTTGAATGCACTTCTGACACTGTGCGTTCTTCCTCGGAGGAGGAGGAGGAGAAATCACTGTGTATAATTCACCCTGATTCATTATGCTGCTGCTGTATTCATATGAATTCACTGTGTGTCACAGCGTGTCGTCCATCATCAGAAACATAACAAAGAAATCATCAGTGTAAGTGCTGCAGTGGGAGGATGGGTGTGTGTGTGTGTGTGTGTGGGGAGGAGGGGGGGGTCTCCCTGATAAGGAACCATTACCAGCAGGACATGGGTGCGTGTGTGTAGGTTGTGAGCGTGGGGGTTGGGAAGAGGGAGGGAGGGGGGGGGGGGGGGGGGGGCGGGGGGGGGGGGGGGGGGGGGGGGGGGGGGGGGGGGGGCAGCACATTCACTGACGAGGTGAAGATTAACATGCCAAGTGAATTCAAGGGTGGCCCAGATCCATGCAGGCCGTCTGCCAACAATCCAATACAGTAAATAGTTGGACGTGTGTGTGTGTGTGTGTGTGTGTGTGTGTGTGTTAAGCCCTGAGCTGACAATGAAGTCACTACACTCACAAAGATGCTAAGACTCACTAATGGGAACGACGGGCGACGGCAGCGGAATACAAATCCAGTCCCGTGTCTTTCTCCCTCGTGTTCCCGAGCTGACTTTTATCCGCCTGTGAAGCTGATTCACTGACAAACTTTGGGGACAAAAGTTTTCCTTTTGTCAACTTTGGCCGCGAATGACCCACAGAGAGACGACGGAGGAGGAGGAGTGGGGGGGGGGGGTCACAAAAAAAAAAATATATAAAACTCCCTTTATTTATCCGCGAATCACAAGGCTGAGAGGAGGTGGAGCCAAAAAATATCAGAGAGTTGTGGAGGTGTCGGGTCTGGTGCTGCTGGTGTTTGCCACCTGCTTTGGGAGCGATGAGGAGGAGGGGGGGGAGGATGAGGGGGGGCGGGGGGTGGTAAACGTTGGGTCAGGGCTGTCAGCAGCCTCTCAGTTATACTGGCCGAGTGGGACTGCAGATAAATGGAGGGGCAGAAAGTGCAGCGACGACATGATGGGGGACCCGGGGGTCACAGGGTCACACTATACACCCCCATCTATATCTGCACTCAAAGCACAAACACGTGTGGAGCTTCAGACACAAATAATCTGAATACAAAGGCCTCGTGTAAACCAACTGACCAGCTCACGGATGAGGCCAATCTCCAGGTGGAAAAACTTGCAGTTCACATTGTGGCCACTCGAGGCTGGCTCCAAAAGAGAGTCAATCCCCCATAGACTCCCATGTTAAAGTGGTCGACTTTAGAAGTGAGTCAAACGTCTTTTGATCTCAATCGTTACATTTGTTTCTGTGACAGTTGCGCATGATTAGGGGGGCGTGGCCTCTTGACTGACTCCTGTAGATGCTGCGACTGCACCTTAGGTCCGCCCCTGCTCTGTCTGTTCTCCGCCTCTTTGCCCATATTTGGATGAACCGGGAAGGAGGGGGAGTTGGGCATCGGCAACAAGTGCACATGCGAGTGAACTGTCTTTCATCACACATCTTCACAAACAGCCTTTGACGTATAAACACGTTACATCAAACCTATTTGAGGAGACAGAGCCACAGGAATGAGTCCTGACGTGCGTAAAGAAGTTAGGACGCAAACTCCTCTGCTCTCTTCTCTTTAAATTCACTCGGGCCCTTTGAATAACTTTTCATTTCCAGGCTTGAAATAAAGTCTGTGGTAAACACAGGCCCACAGCACTTCAACTCTTTTGTTTTTCCTACAATACAAAACACGTCAGGTCACATTCCCGTCACGGACGCTGATGCTTTCACGCAAAGTGAAACAAGGTGTTTTCCAACACAGAGCGTGTCTACAGCAGTTTTTTTTTTTTTTTTTACTTGAATCAGTCACATCTGTGCTTCTCAAACTCATCACACTGATGACAGTCTGTGAGTTATCCTCCACGTGTGTTGGACGCAGAAGTTGTTTTTAAACGAAAACATGTCATCACATTGATGCTCCATGGCCGGAGTGGATCGAACCACCGTGAGAGACAATGGGGGGATGTTTCACTGGTGGAGAGCAGAGCTCAGATAGGTCTGTTTTCACCCGTAGACTCCTCCCACTTCCTATTCCATCGAGTTGGCCCTGATGTCACTCAAGAGGCCATGCCTTTAATTAATCATGCACAACTTCAAATCTTGGTAGATACAAAAAAGAAAAGGGGTTTAGAAAAAAATGTTGCCTAAAGTTGACACTTTTGGAGCCAGCCTCAAGTGGCCATCCTGTGAACTGCACGTTTTTACACGTCCGTATTCGACTTATCCGTCAGCCTCGGAGGTTGCTGCTTGGCTTTCTGCCTGTCATGGCTTTTATTTTGAAATATATATATATTTTTGTTCGTTTGTTTGTTTTTTCATTTTGATACACCTTCCACACAGAATGGTTTAATCTGATTAAACACTCTCATATGAAGAGTAATGTCGGAGTCGTACTGAAGTCATTTTACACATGTAAAGATACAGTTTGTATCTGAGGACACCGTCTCCAGTGATGCTCCCACAGCGGAATTGCGTCCGTGACGGCGAGATGCCCACTTCCTGTGGCCATCAGCTGTACCAGCCCAGCCTCAGGGAGCAGAGGGAGCCCCCCCCCCCCCCCCCCCCCCCCCCCCCCCCCCATCATTTATTATTTGTTCCCCTCTAGTTAAGGAAATACTTTCTCAATAACTCTTTCCCTCTTGTATATTTTCGCTCCTCTTATTTTCTTCCTTGAACCGACCCTGGTCCTTTCTTCTATTTATTTGCTCTCCAAACACCAGCTCGCTCCGTTGCATGGCGGCCGTCGTGACTCGGACTTTGAATGATGGCGTCGGTCCTTGATGAGGACAGTGTTTATTTGTCTGGGTCAACCTGCGGGGATCGGACTATATTTTGGGGGGTGGGGGGTGTATACCTGGGTGAGGCGAGCGGAGCGGGCTGACCCGGGTTAGCGTTACCTCAGGCCTTAATCTGATTGTGCGGCTTCAGACTGAAGAGACTGATTCAATGAGCTCACGTGTCATAATTCATCAGCCCGGTCCTGCCACTCTTCATGTGGACGCTCCTGCTCCAGGTGAACTTCACGGGGCGTCGTGTTGAGCGCCAGCAGCCTTCTTTTCAGCACATGAGGGAAGTGGAGAAACTCTCACTCCTTTGTTTGTTGGTGTTGGTCAGGATTTTTTTTTTTTTTTTTCACTCTCCTCACCCCCTCGTCCACCGAACTCATCAAAGCAGAGGGATGAAAAGGCCACATCACAGGCCGAGCGCTGATCCGTGACTGGGCTTTGAAAAGTCGCCGCCTCCAAATCAAATTGTCCGGCTTCAAGGAGCAGAGGTGCCACAGTCTCGGCCCCGCAGCCGCTCGCTGTCACCGGCCCGGCTCTCAGGGGTTAACCCGCATTTTTCTCACTTGTCACGGGCGTGTGATGAGAGCAGAGGAATACAGAGGGGTCAGAGGTCACCGCCACACGCAAACATCAAGGGGTTTCACGCAGGAACCGGGAAACTCTTATTTCCACACGTGTCGTTCAATGTCCGGAGTTTGGCTTTTATAAGAGGATATATTTCCTCTGGCTAAAATCAAACTGTTTTGTGTATTTTAATGTATTTAGCATCAATATTAGAATGAATTTGTTTTTCAGCTATGTTTCTTGGTTTTCAAAGATCCAGTGTACGAGATGAAAGTGAAGTTATTTCCATTTCCATTAACAGAAATTAAATGTATGATATTTCTACTGATGTTGTAGATGCGTAATTGTTGTTTTCTGTTTACATCTGGAGCAGATCCTCTGGAGGCGGCCATGTTGAGTTTTAGGGTTAGGCAAAAACTGTGAGAAAGATGTGGTGACAAAAAGTTAATTTTCATTAAAAAAAAAATGTCAATTGATTTCAAAAAACTTTTCGTAAAACACTGTTGTTGTTTTTTGGTTTGCCTTCAACAAAACTCAGGAGGTGCAGGCCTCAGTAAAAACATGGCGGCCTCTCTAACCAGGATCTGGCCCTGATTTGAATACAAAGGGGCTCATTCACGAGTAATGAAATCAATATGACATCAATACAATTATTTTACACTCTAACACTGGATCTATCGACTCTAATATTTACACGCCGGGGGTGACATTCCCATGCATCAATCAGGGAATCGGACGACAGCGGAGGGGAAACGTGACGTTTGTTCCCCACGTGGACGCGGGACAGAGACGGTGCAGCTGCGTGAGCTCAGAGACTCTGTGTGGTCCTCTGGCTTTAGATGACAGAGATATGAAGTCGGGGCACTGGGGGAAAACAACAGCCCCACAGTCCCTGTGTAAACACCACAGCAGCGCCGCCATGTTTCACGTCGGGACACTTCACCCAGTCACACGTGGACGCCGAGCCCCCCCGCCCCCCACCACCACCCCCAACATCCCCAACACCCCCGTCTCCTCGCTCTGAACTCAATTATTCCAGCCTCCTCATCATCAGCGCCCGGCTCACAGACTGTGGCTAATCTTATCTGATCCATTATTAGCAGCATTTCTCATCTCTGCGCCGCAGCTCGCAGGACTTTGAGATCATTAAAATCGCCCGGAACGTTGGAGAGAAATCTCCGATGAAGCGCGAAGACGAGTGGAAGGGGGATGAATCACCCCGGCGCACTCCTGCGCACTTTTAACACGGGGAGTCTTCAGATCGTGAGGCGGGAAAGAAGGTGCACGGTACGTGGTGATCTCTCGAAGCAGCTGCTTTTATTTCGTTCAAGTCCGAGGCACAGTCAGACTGTCGCGCGTGAAGCGGAGATGATGGATGACTGACAGTTTCCAGCGCTGGGACATTAAAGGAGGAGTAATGAGGCTTTTCTCACACAAAGTTCCAGGGCCTGGATTCTTGTGCGAGTTGCAGGGAAACGGCTTCATGAACCATTTGAAAAGCAAACAGTGGCATGTAAAAAGCAACATGAGCGCAGCACTGTAAAAGCAAAAAGGACGCCGAGACGTGAGAAGGAAAAAGGAGGAGGGGGAGGGGAGGGGGGGGGGGCGAGGGGGCGTGAATATGTTTGTTAACAGTGGAGGGGTCAAAGGTTAAGAGCTGGTAATCAGACCGGAGTGTTAGTGATGGACGAGGTGGAAGCTGAGGGGGAAGAGGTCCACAGAGACGCGCGGTTCAGTGTGTGTGTGTGTGTGTGTGTGTGTGTGTGTGTGTGTGGGTGTGGGTGAGTAGGAGACTTGCTCAACTAATAGGGGACTAAACATTTATGATTCATATCAACGAGCTGAGTTCAAACCCACTTAAGGGAGAAATCACGGTCAGACTCTGGGTGGATATGAACTCTCTCACTCTCTCTCTTTCTCTCTCGCTCTCTCTCTCTCTCCCTCAGACGCGTCCATCTTTCTGAGAGTCAGACTCGGGGTCATGTGCCAGCGACCTGTTATCAATGTCCTGGCTTAGACCTGCAGACGGCATCAATCTGTCACGATAAGTTTACCTCTGCTCACACTGCCGTGTTCCAACCTTAAGCCTCATCCCACTGTGGATTTGTGAGTTTGAGGATTTGAGTCGACGTTTTGGTATTTTTTGGTCCGTTTTCTAATTTGTGGGTGTGGGTGTGTGTGTGTGTGTGTGTGTGTGTGTGTGTGTGTGTGTGTGTGTGTGTGTGTGTGTGTGTGTGTGTGTGTGTGTGTGTGTGTGTGTGCGTGCGTGGGGGATTATCCAGTCAAACTCCAGCCGTCCAGTCCTTACTCCTTGTCTTCGTCTCACAGGTTGCACAGCCTCTCCTCCTCTTCCTCCACCAGACTCCTGACACACACACACACACACGAGAACAGTTTCACATCAACTTTGACTGAAAGATTAAAAACCTGTTTATCTGAAAGTAAACACACTAAATTCAAGGTGCAAAGACATTTAAACAGAGTGTCTGTGCAGCAGCATGTGAGAGGTATTATGGGATTCGCTGTTTTGCCCCAAAGACACTTCAGCATCCAGGACAGAGATAAGGAAAAGTGAGATCAAACAGCAGTCATTCCGATGAGTGGACGACCACTCTGACCCCTGAGACACACCACATTATTATTCATTTTTCACTCCACATTTCATTCATTTTAACTACAAACTACATTTCACATTTTTCGACAATTTTTTACAGTTATTTATAATGATGCTTTTCAGCTTAAGTCGGCTTGAGACGTTTGCTTGTTGTGATCTGCGCCATTAGATCAAAACTTTGAACTTTGAAACTCAGTGATGAGGCCGACATCAACAAAACCTCCTCCATAGACATTTACATACAAACTCCATCTGGTGAGTTCAACCCTGTACCTGCTCCAAGTCAGAGAGAATAAATGAGTCTAAATGTAAATTAGTGTTTGTTTGGTTCATATAGTCAAAGTTGGAAGATCTGAACAGCGGAAACAAAGTGAACAAACCGCTGCTGTATGGAGTTGAATTCTGACGTGCTGAACAAGGAGCATCCACGGCTCCGTGTTTTTTTGCGTGTGTGGTTCTGAGCAGATAGAGTCAAACAGCACGGAGGGATTCTAAAGTCATTTCCCCACAAACACGAGAAACATGTGCGCGCCCGCTGCGTCTGGAAACACTAGTGATGAGCGAGGTGAGGCGCGAGGCAGCGACGAGAGAACACAACGAAACCAAAGCAAAGCAAACACGGAGCCGGAGGATGAATCAGACTCCACTGCGCTTCATCCTCACATCGTGACGACAGACCGTTCCGTCGCTCTCTGCTCAGAGTTTCCCTTCCGCCGAAGGAGCAGAACGACTGCTGGGACGCGAACCCACGTCAGCGCGGGAGTCACATGGTTCACATCTGCAGCATCGGAGCAGCGATGTAGCTGCTCCGAAGCCGATCTCCTCGCAGACCAGGGGACTCTCGGAGCTCGGGGTCACTCAGGTCTGCTGTGCAGACTGTGTGTACGCGCACAGACGGGAGACACGGGCGCCGCCATTTTCATTTCTTATTCATGCTTTTAATCACGGATGACGAGGCACACCGTGAATGAAGAGGGAGAAAAGCTTGGCATCCTCCCGTGTGTCTTTCATTCGCCTTAAAGGTGCAGTGTGTAGGATATGGTGACCTCTGGTGGTGAAGTTGCGTGTTGAATCCATCACCTCACCCCTCACCCTTCTGATCATGCAGGGGAAACCTATGGTCGGCTTCAGTTGTCAGTAAACCTCAAAAGATTGTTGGGTGCGTCCACTCTGGGCTACTGTAAAAACATGGCGATCCCCGGAGGGGGGACCCACTCCTCATGTAAATATACGTAAAAGGCCTAATTTTAGGATTATGTAAAAACCGAGTCATAGATTGGGGTGATTAAACATTTGTAAACACGTCTCTATAATTGTTTTGCAATTCTGTTTCTATCGATAGAAGTGGCAAAAACTGACCGAAATATTAGACGCTGCACCTTTAAATGTTTGTCTGGTGTTGGTGGTTGGTGATGACATTAACAGGCTGGCAGGAGCCCGGCGAGCAGCGCTGACAGTGTGAGGTCCACTCTGCCCATTCTAATGAGCCATTGTGAGGGTCCAGAGTCTGCAGCCCGGGGGGGATGGGGGGGGGGGCTGCCCGCCCCCTGGGGGCCGCATGCAGTCACACGGGCAATAGTGGGCCTCCAGAGGAAGTCGAGCTCAGACGGGCTGAAGTGCGTCACTCCACGAACCAGATGGTTGGACGACCTCAGGAGGAAAAAGCGAGGAACGTCTTCAAGGTCACATATACAGGAAACGGCATCGGACGCAGGCGGTTTCCTGTGGCCCCTGAAGTCGGGCCTTTGTCTGCGCAGACACCTGACGGTCGGCGACGCGGGCATGTGAGGAAATACTCGGAATTATTCACAGGGGGAAACACTCCCTGTGTTGTTCGCGCTGACGCTGTGGCGGAGGCTTGTTGTTCGAGGGCGGACGTGTGGGCGTCTCGCCCTCACTTCTACGTGAGCTCACGCACCAAGAATTCCAGCGGTAAACAGAGACGTCACGCCGATGTAGATCCGATGAAATCATCCCAGTGTTGCCTCCGACAGCTCACTCTCCTCGACAGGTTCACACAACGCGCGGAGCCACGGGGGAGAAGATGGAGATCTGCAGTTTGCAGTGTGCCGGCGAGAGGCTCCGCCTCTCTGTGGCGTTTAATTGCAATCAGGAGGCGCAACGGCTTTAACAGGAGGAGACAAACTAATCAGTGAAGTCACCGGGATCGGTGTTTTTGTTGGAATGGAAAAGGTCCTTGTTGACCATCGCTGCTCCACACCGAGGGTTCAGGTTATTCTACTGACACACAGCATTAAAGGTGCAGTGCGGAGGATATAGGAGCAACGTCCTTTTCTATTAGAGTATAGAATAATTATGTTTACATATTATATTCATACGTATGTATTTTTTGGGGGGGTGTGCAAATTATTGTCATAACCCTAAGATGAGCCCTTTACATCACAAGCAGGTCCTGTCAACAGAGGGCGCCATTCTGCACCATCATGTTTTACAGTGGGCGAGAATTCAACTTAAATCCACCATCGTTTCTCCACAACGTGCAAAAGCACTGAGCAGCAACTTCACCGCTAGATGTCACTAAATCCTACACACTGCACCTTTAGTAGGAGCTAGATCTGTCACTGACCCAGAGCAGGTTTGATATATACACATGAAGGTGTTTAAATGCGAGTATCTCATTTTATAGTCATAACCTGCAGCTGTACCACATTAAAACTGTAAGTTATGGGGGACATTAACTATCAGTGTGATTATAGTATCTATGGCAGCACTTCATTATGAAATTATGGTCTGTTTTCACACATTACGACTTTAAATCAAAGTGTACTTACAGCTGTATGAAATCAATCAGAGGATGTTTATGGCGTCTCACCTGTAGGCGGCGATCTCCATGTCTCTGGCCATTTTCTCACTGAGCAGCTCCTTATAGTCTTCACACTGATCCTTCATCTGAGCCTGAAGCTCCGCCTCCTTCTGCCGCATCTCCTCCATGGTGCACTGCACACACACACACACACGCACGCGCACACACACACACACACACATACACACATACAGATGGGATGATGATGATGGGATGAAATGATGGGTCCATTACAGAGTGTGATGACAGTGATGAGTCCTCTCTCGTACCTTCAGCTCAGAGATCTCCTCCATGTTCTCAGTCCTCTTCACCTCCACCTCGTCCTCCAGCTCCTCGTTACACCTCTCAAGCTCCGCCAGCTCCTTCTCTAACTCAGAGAGCTACAGGGACACAAACAGCTGTGAGTATCCATCCATCCATCCATCCATCCATCTATTCATCCATCTATCAATCAATTAACCAACCAACGATCAACCAACCAATCTATCTATCTATCATGTGTCTATCTTCAATCTGTCCTTGCATTCATCCAACTTCCAATCTATTGTTCTATCTATCTATCTATCCATCCATCTGTTCATCATCCAACTATCCATCTATCTGTCCATGTGTTCATCCGTCCATCCATCCTGTCTGTCTCTGTTTATCCATCGATCCATCTATCTGTCCATCTAGCCACCCATCTATCATATGTCCATCCATCATCCCTCCATCCCTCCATGGCCACACATAGCGACAAACAAACACTACATTATCTTCAGTCAGTATAAACTCTCCATTGAACCTGGAGGTGAACCTGCATGTTTGCAGTCATGGAGGAATCCTGGGAACGCAGAGGAAACCCACACAGACACACAGGCTCCGCCCACACAGACTGTGGCTTATTATATACAGTTTACACTACATTATACAATATTTATACGGTGCTTTTCCACTTTTATCGTCCATTCAATCTGTTTAGCATTTCCACCCATTCACACGCAGTCGTACATCAAACACTGCGTTCATTCTCTGCCTGCACAGACTCGGTATATCATGTTCTCCTTCATGGCCATTGTCCAGAGCTGCCGCTATAGTGAGGATTCCAGGTCAGGCTCAAGAGCACTTCATCACGGCAGAGTCAACAACGGGTTCGAACCCTGCCGCTATTGCTCAACGCCGTATGTGACCCAGAAATACATTTCTGCATTATTTACTATCTGCAAACTCAGCGTCTAATGTCTGTACTTCACCTTGTGGTGCTGTTTGCTAACATGCTGTTTACACATGGAGGCAGACAAAGAGCAACAATAGCAACTTTTGTAGGCAAGTTTCACACAAACACACATCCCAGTGCTAAGCTGTGTTTTTCCATTCGGTGAAAAAAGTAATATGGGTTTTGAGCCGCTGGATACTTGGCTTTGATCACTTGTGTTTACTAATAACTTGTTGATGTGTGGAAACAATGATGACAGGAGCGGAACTCAAAAACACAAAACAGTGAATGAAATGAGGGTAAAATGGAAAATGGAGCTGCAAACCTGGTGACAATTAACCCATTCATGCCAAATATTTTTTGGGAAAATATATTTTGAGCATGACCCCATTATTGAGGGGAGAGAGCAAGTGTAAAAAAATAAAAAATAAAAAGAGATGTAGGATAATCTACAATAAACATGGGGCTGCAGGACCAACCCGAGCCTGCAGGAGCAGGTGAGCAGGCCCACAGAAAATAAATGTAGCCATGATGTAAACACACAGAGGAGCGGAACACCAGCTCTGAGAAGCCAAAACCTAATCAACGCAAATAAACCAGGTCACTTTGCTTCACGTGCCGACCACATCCCTGTGTCTGCGGCGGCGGCGGCCTCCTGCTGTGAGTGATTACACCAATCACACAAGTTCAACAATTAGAAGTCGAAGGCAGATGGAGAACCAGGACATCGTCCTGCTCCTCACTCACTCACTCACTCACTCACTCACTCACTCACTACGACTCATGATGACTCCCCGACGCGGTCAACTCACTTAACTCCTACACTCCTCCGCTCTCCTTGGCATGATGAGTGAGGCCTGGCTCTGTGTATAAGTGTGTGTGTGTGTGTAGTAGTAGTAGTAGTAGTAACAGTATACAACCCCCATAAGTGGCTCCTCCATTATACATTTCTGCGTCCAGGCTGATTCCACTGCAATCTGTTTGTTTGGCCATGTTGTGTCTCAGTGAGAAACCAGACCCGAGGCGTCCATCACAGACCAGAGAGGAAACAGAGCAGATCAGGCCGAGCTGTCCATCCGTCAGGGGCGGGATGGGGCAGAACTGGGGCTCGTGTGTGTGTGTGTGTGTGTGTGTGTGTGTGTGTGTGTGTGTGTGAGTGTGTGTGAGTGTTGATGATGTTAGGAGAGTTGTGCTGTGGTTACGGAGGCGCTGTGTTTATTTAGAGAGCTGGAGGTAGAGCCACAGCCGCGGTAATGGGAACCAAACCGCCATGTTTGGTACAGATGTGGTTGGATGTCAGCTGTGGTGGGAGCCCTGATGGATGTTAAAGAGACGGATATGAAGCCGGGGGAAGGAGGAGGAGGAGGAGGAGGAGGAGGAGGAGCTTTCTGTTTACCGGCATTTTATTTGTGCAGCTTTTTTCCTGCTCCACTGCGACAAAAGCTCCCGCTCGCCTCTGTGGCCCTTTTTCGCTCTGCCGGCGGGATGAAAAATATCACACCACACTTTAGTCCCTCACTTCCATTTGCAGAGGAAGTCTCCAGCCGGCATGTGTGTGTGTGTGTGTGTGTGTATGTGTGTGTGTGTGTGTGCGTGTGAGACGTTGTCAGATGTTTATGATGCTGCAGCCGCTCAGAGGGACTGTACTTAATAACTGAGGACACCGAGGGCAATAAATCCTGTCTGAGCTGAAGTCCAGTCCTTCACATCCCCCGCTGAAAGTGTCCGCAGAGTAAACACTCCGGTCAGCACCGTCTCCAACTCTGTTGCTGGGCTGTCACTCAGCTACACCCCCCCCCCCCCCCCCCCCCCCCCCCCCCCCCCCCCCCCCCTGTCACTCAGCTCCCCCCCCCCCCCCATCCCCCCACCCAACACCCCCTCCTTCGCCGGGCTCTATGGGAAACCATTCATTTGCAGCATTACAGTCTGATTTAGGAGCTGATGGTGGACACGGGCCTTTAAGTCTCCTCGCGTCTTCGGCGGTGAAGAGGTGGGAGATGCATTATGGGAAAATGTGTAGGTAGCAAGCGCAGGATTTACGCCGCGTCCAAACGGGACCATTAGAGGATCCGTTCACCTTAAGAAAACACACTTGAGCTGAAGAGCTCGTTTCTCTGAATAATCCTCAGCACACACTCAACCTCACTTCTCTGAGAATGACAATACGTCTTGAAAGCCAAAAGTGGAGCCACGGGGAAACAGCTGCCATGATAAATGAAAAGTCACATTTCCAAAATACACTGCACCGAGCCAAACAGTAGTAACACATACATGCGTTTGTATTCTGCAAATAGTCTATATATATATTATAGATAGTACTTTGTCAGGTCTCGATGACCCCTCTAAGTACTTTACTTTCACACAGACTCACAAACATACTGTGCATCTATTTGCAGCACTTTGTACATGGGGTTCAATCAGCAAGCAAAGTGGGGGGGGGGGGGGGGGGGGGGGGGGGGGAATCGAGCCCCCGACCCTCTGGTCAGGTGACGGCTCCACTAACCCCTTAAGCCACAGCTGCCCCAACATACCATTTAATGAGCAGCCGACGTGTTGCACCTCCGATGTCATTTAGGGTCGAAGTCTGTGCTCGACTGATCGGGGGCTTGTTGCCATGGTTTCCAGGTCCCTCAG
>JAFBJT010038528.1:430-10756 GCA_016785325.1 Chascanopsetta lugubris | reverse complement strand
AGAGAAGATGACAGACAGGGAAGGCAGAAGAGAGAGAGAGGGAGAGGGAGAGAGAGAGAGAGAGAGAGAGAGAGAGAGAGAGAGAGAGAGATGTGTCGGTGGCATGATGAGCAGAGCTGTCAGTCTGGTGGAATCTATAACTAGTCAGGAGGTGTGAGACACAGGGAGACTGACGCGACTGTGACGGAGGATCTTTATTCAGAGAGCCTGCGTGTGTGTGTTGGGGTCGGGTGTCAGCGGTGCAGTGTGTATCATACGTGATTAAGTGTTTGTGTCGTGTCAACGTGTCACAGTTATCACACTGGACGCTTTCTCCACAGGAGAACTTCAACGTAATGAAGGAGGAATGAGAAAGAGCAATTGGACCCCTCCTTCAAACCGTCACATCTTCTTCACAGCTTGATCAACTGCTTTGTCAGTTCAGACCAGGCCTTCAGCATGACTAATATGAGTAATCATCACCATCAATACACTACCATGTCAACAAAAACGAGAGAGAGAGAGAGAGAGAGAGAGAGAGAGAGAGAGAGAGAGAGAGAGAGAGAGAGAGAGAGAAGAGAGAGAAAGAGAGAGAGAGAGGGAGAGAGAGAGAGGGAGAGAGGAGGAGGGAGAGAGAGAGAGAGAGAGGGAGAGAGAGAGGGTAAGAGAGAGGGAGAGAGAGGAAATGGAGGAGGAAAAACATGCCATGAAGACGACTGTGCTGGAAGAGGACTGAAATAGCCTTTGGCGCAGGATGACTAAGACTTTAATTGCAGAGGGGACAGAGATGTTACCCTCCATTGTGTGTGTGTGTGTGTGTGTGTGTCTGCAACATGTAGCGGCATCCTATGCTGTAGTGCAAACACTGCTTATCATGCAGTTTGGGGGAATGGGCGCAATGCTTTTATACTTGTGTGTGTGTGTGTGTGTGTTCACTGCGAGAAAACCAAACAAGCTTTTTTTCTTCTTTTGTGTCCTCCAAAGGTAAATTACAGTTGCTCTTTGTCAACCTCTCATCAAACACATACCCCCCCACACACACACACACACAGCCGCTGTACAATAGACCTACATTCCTGCTTCCTGTCTTTTTCGCACAAACATTTCTTTACAAACACCAATTTGCCGATGTGACTGAAGCACCAGCATCTTTCTTTCTTTCTCTCCTCCTCAGCATCTGTCCTCTTTGTACAAGGTTTTCCATCACGAGATGACTCAGTCTGAAGCTGCAGGCTAAATGGCAATGTGTGTGTATGCGTGTGTGTGTGTGTGTGTGTGTAAAGTGTAGGTGCAAACCTTGGGACTTGTGTCTTGGCCGGGGAAAAACCCAAAGGAAAGCAATTATCTCTAATTACAGCCACCAACATATTGCTGATGTGTCGCGCTCGCTGCTGCCGTTTCACCTAAAGTGCCGCCATGAATCAGAGGCTGTGGGGAAAGAACCCGACCGAGGGAATATTGTAGAGAAATCAGAATTCATCAGTTGATCACTTTGCGCACGGAGCCAATGGGGGAAAATGATTGAGGGGGTTTGGATGAAGTCCCATCACCTCGGAGGCCTCAAGCTTTGGAGAGAAGTGGGAAGTGCAGAGGAGTGAGGTGAGGACACATTCTTTGTTGGTCAAACCTTGGTGCATTGATTTCCTCAATGACAAGCCAATGGGATTACAGCTGTGTAGCAAACACAAGTGTGAGTGGCCTACACTTGTTTGTGTCGTCTTGACAAACTCACACCCCTTTGAGGATTGTTGAAGGGAGGTGAAAGCTCGGGTTGTTTTGAACTGCACCAGTGTCACCACCACATGATTCTGTAATGTCCTCATCGGGCTGTACTCTTAATTAGCTGCTAATTAGCAAGCTATTTTTTTTTTTATGTATACTAATTGTGTGTGTGCTATCCAACATGTTTTATAACAAACTGGATGTCATGTTTTTATGGGCTGTTGAGTACAGATTTATTGACATATGTCAGCAGTGAGAATCAGTAGAGTCTCTTCCTCCTGGAAGTTGGTTATTCTCTCCAGTGTATCGACAGTATCTACAGTCTATGTCAGCGGAGGGGGTGGTGGTGGTGGGGGGGGGGGGGGGGGGGGGGGGGGGGGGGGGGGTTGACCTTAGAATGTGATTCTGACCTTTTTTTCTTTATGTGAACAGAAAGAGAAGTCATGAATGGTTCCTGCAAACCGCTGTTTTCCTCTGAAACTCAGCATCATGTTTGGTTCCTTTAATCACTGACGAAAAAGAGAAGTAAAACAGCAACGCTGACTTTTATCTCGCCTCTTTGTCTTCGACTCTGGACAAGCTGTCTAGTCACTTTAGTATCAGAGCTGCACTAGGTTACCCAAACCCTACCCCCAGCTCTAAGCGCAACTCTCACCCTAACCCAATCACCAAATATAACAGTAACCCTTACCTTAACTCTAACCCGAACTCTAACTTCAAGCCTAACCCTGATCTCAACCCTAACACCAACCCTTACTCTAACCCTAATCCCAACTCCAACTTCTAACCCCAACCCCAACTCTAAACCCAACCCAACCCCAACTCTAACCTCAACTGTCTCCCCAACCCTAGGCTCTCGCACAGGGACTAGGCTTGAGGGTTGTGTGTTTAGGGGGAAACACTAACTGTTACAAATCACACATTGAACAGTGTGTTCAGTCTCCCATTGGAGGTGTAGACTGCAGGATTTGTCAATGTTGGCTCCTCCTCCCTCTCCAAACAACACCAGTAAGACCAGTCAGGTGTGTGCACAACACACACTCCAGACCACACGATCGTCGGAACGTTACATTCGTAGTCGAATTCTGATACTTTAGCAAACTGCTGCGGCTAACCGCTAACACCTGTCCAAACATTGCCACCCAGGAACGCTCCGTGCATACACAGCAGAACAATGGGACAGTAAGGAAATGCAAACAGAGAGCGGATAAACACACTTTAGTCGTGAATCTACATGGATTTATTTTTCATATTTCACCATGAGAGCGATTATGGAATAAAGGGTCAGATCATTGCTGAGACAACACTGTGATTTGGGTAAACACATCACTCTTCCTCTCTCATCACCTGCTTGGTCTCCCTTTGTAACTGCATGTAAACTTTATCCAGACGGGCCCCCGAGGCATCGTGCCCCCCCCCCCCCCCCCCCCCCCCCCCCCCCCCCCCCCCCACACACACACACACACACACATTGCAGGACCTGAGAGGGAGTGGGTCACTGCATCATGAGAAGGGAGATTTCAGTTTTATTTGATTAGAGGCTTCGTTAGGCAGCTTTGAGAAGAGTAATTAGTTGACTTGATGGGTTCATTGGAGCGGACACATGGGGGGTCGTGGGCAGTGGATTGGACAAGGGAGAGGTGGGGGGGGGCGGGAGTGTGTCAGCGGTGGAGTGACGGAGGAATTTGGGGACACAGACCCCATAATGGACAGACTGCAGGGTGGCTGACAGGCGTTTGCGTATCTAAGGCGTTCGACAGTGGCTGAAACATCGTAATTGACGGCAGTGTCACCTACATTACATGATAGTGTATCAGCTCTGTACCTTTAATTGGGCGAAACTCACACATGCAGTCTATAGATACACACATATATCAAATGTATTCCGATCTCTGTGAAATTGAGAAATATTTTGTATCAGATTTGTAGCTTACGCGTACTACTTTGCATATTTAAAAATCCATGGCACCATAATTAGTTCCACGGGAGCTTACACTAATTGCATCTTGAGAGCGCCGCTCATAAATTAGCGTGCAGTCGATGGCCTGTACTTTATTCATATCTCCGCCTTTCGCAGCTTTAGAGCAGATGCTTTAATGGTTGAATGAATCGTTTATTGGCTCATTAAGCACTGAATACACTATAAAAAGTGACGGGCCTGATACTGTTGGTAAACATGCCTGACACTCTATTATGGTTGTATTATGTATTATAGTTAGATCTTAATGACCAGATGAGCTGAAAATGTAAAGTACAATGCGTTTTATGAGCGGTGAGGCTATATTTTCTATACTATGCAGGATTATACCACACCAGTCATATATTGTGTCATATATTTGAGGGGAATGGGTCATTAAAATGTATATTATATTTTTTCTATACCTCTCCCATCCTGTTTTGATATCTAAATACGCCCTCTAGTGGTTATAACGGGCTTCATTCCTGTGAACTAATCTAAAAACAGATCTAAAACATGCCTATAATCATTACTTTCATATCCCCCACACACTCTCTGTAAAAATCTGTCTTCTCCATCCGTGCCCAGCAGTGCATGTTTCAATGCCACATCCACTGCAACATGCCACACATGATGACATCACCCTCCCGGGGCAATCAGCCAATGAGAACCCACAGGGGGGAGTCAGTGACGGGTCATTGCAATAACGCCAGCCAATGAGGATGGGCCTAAAAGGCCCGTAACCATAGTGATTAACCAGGGTTCAAATACGTGTGGCAGATGCCCCCTGCGTTGCTCATAGGCCGGCCTGCTGCACCACTTCCACGCTGTGGGTGGATGTATGGACAAAGGCGCATGTTACTGTTTATCAACTGAAGTGAACTCAGTCTGGCAAACACACACACACACACACACACACACACACACACACACACTGACCCATTGTCCTACTTTTGTCGCACATATGGTGCGTGATGTGATCCATGCATGTGCCAGACATGCTCTACATCTTATCAGCGCCCCGCGTTTCCTGTTCGGCGCGCGCCTTCTTCTGCTAATGTTACTTGTAGTGGCAGCAATTACAGTCGTTAACGCTCCTCCGAACTGTTCTGCGGGAGGACGGATGAAGAGACGTGTGGGCGGCAGCGGAGGGAGAGGGGAGGAGAGGCGACGACAGCGGGCAACAAACAGCACTGCTGAGTAGGAGAGGTACAATGGGCTGTGAGTCAGAGGGAAACGAGGAGCGTGCGGCAAGAGAAAGAGAGGGGTATGCTGGGAAAAGGTCAGTGTGGTCGTGTGTGTGTGTGTGTGTGTGTGAGAGAGAGAGAGAGAGAGAGAGAGAGAGAGAGGACCTTTTTTCAAATGCCTGAAGACTGAAAAACTCAAAGATGCTGAGCTCATGCTATATGGCACTGATGTTCATGTCGGACTATAGAAGAGATGATGCACAAAGGAAAAAGGGTGCGGGGGGGGCAGGGCAGGTGCTCGACTAGTGAGGATAAAAACCCAGGATTCCTGTGACTACATGCATATGAACACATGACTATCACTCCCCCATGTCTCCTCTTCATCACCCCTCCCCCACTGGTCAGAACACCCACAACTCACAGTTACAAACTGGTTTAGTCCGCAGTAGGAGCGTGTTTAATCAGGAGTCATTCCCAGGTCAAATGACCCTGCAACTGCCGCATGGTTAGACAAGATAAGATGCCCCACAGTTGCGGCATCAAAGAGCACAGATTTTTATTGTATTTTATTGTATTTTATTGTATTTTATTTTATTGTATTTTATTTTATTTTATTTTATTCTATTTTATTTTATTTTATTTCATATTATTTTATTTAGCTTTAGCAATTTTTCATCCATCACTCACTTCATCAAGATGCATCACTGGTAAGGCAGCAAGGGGATGGAGCTTCTCCTGATCCAAGGCAAGGCAGAGATTATGTGGCAGGTTACCATGGCAACATTGTTTCTGTGCAACACTGAGCATCCCGGTGTTGTTGTTGTTGTTGTTGTTGTTGTTATTGCTGTCCAATGCGACTTTCATGCAATACTTTATAGCATGTTCGCCTGTTGCAGAACCAAGGCGATGCCAGGACATTTAATATGAGAGGGACTTTGGTCATTTATTTCAGGCCTCACCAACAACAGTCATCTCGCTCCTGAACTCCTGACTTACCACATTCCCACACGTTGTTATGGTGATGATATACTTACTGTTATCTTCATGATATACTGCAGTACTTTTCAACATCTTGGATACATTCCTCTGAAGTGAGCTTTGCTCACTGGAGTGGATTCACAGATAAGATCAGCGCGGTACAATAACAGTCGTACAGATATGACTGTACATCTTGATTTGTACTGCAGCTCATGAGCTCAAATCAATTCACATTACTATTTCATGGGATGCATAACTTTTTAAACCTCATCTCCATCAACCATCTGTCCTTTTTGCAATCGGCATCCTTGTTACTGGGGATGATCCTCGGGTCTTGTTGTAGACAATTTTACGGTTTTATAGTCCCTATAAAAACAGTTTAACGGCGCATTCTGTCTGTTGTCTGGAGGACACACACTTAAAACTTCTCTATTTACATTCCTACACAGGTGGAGGCGAGAATGTCAATTGGTTAGTGTCGTTTGAAAACCAGCATATTACAAGCATTTCTCTCTGGACTATAGTGTCGGTGTGAATGGCTGTTGCCTCTCACCCTCAGTCAGCTGGCACTGGCTCCAGAGACCCTCCAAAGAGCAGATGATGGTTGGATGATGTCTGATCATCCCCAACTCTGCCACCAGAGGGTTGTGTGTTTGTTGCACGTTTGGAATTTTGCTCAAACCAGTGGTTCTCAACTGGTCTGGTTCGAGACCCACCATCACCCCTTAACGACAAGCCATTTTTCAACTTCTCGAATGTAATAAATGAAAAGATTGTGCACTCTGAAACTAAGATGGAACAGAAGATCACAGTTTGCCAAAGCAAAAAAACCCAAAATTCAATCATCATGAGCAAAAACCACCAGCAGGTGGCGATGCAACAGAGGGAAATATTCCCTTTTAAACTCAGTTAGCGGCATTGGATCAAAACGTGCATCTTAAGAACACAAGGTAATAAAACATACATATGTATCTGATGCCTAAAAAGTCCTCTTCAGAATAAAAGCACAGGAATTTTTGTCTTCATTCCCTCCACACCGCCATTCAGTCAAAGGCCTGCAACCCACTGAAAACGGGTTTGCGACCCACTTTTGGGCCACGACCCACCAGTTGAGAATGACTGGATGAAACCATCTGTAAGTGAGAGAAACACGGCCCTCGTGGACTGAGACATTCGAACTCCAGCATCTACTTTTCCATCTTTAAAACCCTCGATAGATCTGTTATCCTAAGTAAGCTCTCCAAGCACAGCGCTCGCGACAAACTGTTTAATGCAAATGCACAACACAACAGCAGTGAACACTTCAGTTTGAGACCTTGCAGGTTAAGCAGCTTAAATACAAAAGAACGGAGGAGGCTGCGGCAGTAATCCTCGGCATTCGGTATTACAACATATTCTTTTCTTCCCGCCCCCCCCACCCCCCCCACCCCCGTTATGCTCACTACATTTAGGGCTGTAAGCCGCATTTAAAGCTTTTTAAATGTGGGTATTTTGCGTAATTGCATTTCTGTATTTATCTCCCAACAAGGATCGGGCTCGGGGTCTGCCTCTGTGCTGTTTGCACCTCTTTAAGAAATGCATTACGCACCTTTATCGTCCGTGTTTTCTCCGAGGATGCACTTGATGAAGTGAGTGTCGGCGGCGCGCAGAGGAAAACCTGCAGGGAGCACACGCCGGGCTGCTTTCTCATTTAAGATCTATTCATAGAAGGTCAGCGGAGGGAGCTGCTTTGTACCTGCAGTTCATGGAGGAGGTGACTCATTTCATCAGAAGTAGACCACTTACAAGTACTTCAGGGGGGCGACTGCGAGCATTTTGTGTGGGTGGGAGGTTTTCGCATGCTTCCTCACAGACTTAAAAAACCTGCCTGGAAAAACCGGTTCCTCGGCTCTGAGCGCCGAGCTTCAGCTAATGTCTGTGCTCTTAACCGTTCAGGCCCCGAGTCAATGTTTGCTTTGACTCAGGATCCGATGCACAGCAGGTGCAGGGTCACTTCAAATAGCAAATAGCATCACTTCGCCCTTCTCAGTCCCAAATGCCTGTGTGTATATGTCAAGTGTTTTAGTTTATTATTGATGTGTATACTTGTTTTTACATAATATGAAATATTTTCAGTTAAAGGGGCAGTGTGTAGGATTAAGCGACATCTTGTGGTGCAGTTGGATATTGCGGCTGAATACCCCTCACCTCACCCTCCAAGCGTGAAGCCTTAAGTTATCATTTAAACTTTAAAGATGTTTTACTACTGTAAAAAACATATGATCATGCCTAAATGGACTTTATGTGTTTGTTTACTACATAAACTAAATTGAAAGGGTTCACGTTTAGATAATAATATATCATTTAGCTTGAATGTGATTCAATTAAAAGTTTTAAACTCAGAGTAAAAGTTTTGAGTATATGTCATGCATGTTGTTCATTACAGGGAGGATGATAATGGAGAGGACCTGCTCCGGATGTAAAATAAATGTATTAGTTTGGGTGATAGACCAATCATATAACACTCCACTGCTGCCGATAGAAACGGAAGCAATTTATTTGTCATCATACGCATTGCACCTTTAATTTTCGGAACTTTCAAATGGCCCATTCTCGTAATTCAAATCACATTTGAACGTGTACCATTTCACGTGGAGAACTCCTGCAAATTGTAAAGTAATTATTAAAGTAATTAACTCTCCTCATCACCCTCACGGCAATTAATGACATTCGTTTTCTATTTACAATCACATCAATTATGTTTTTCGTATCCTTTCGACTTGAGCATTGATAAACCCCACTGTCTGGCTCCAAATGCATCACAGCGAATAATTAAAGATAAGAAAAGCAAAAGTCAATGGTTGATGTGTGGGAGAAGGCGGAGGAGTCAGCTCCACACTGGTGGAGTGATTCATCATCTCAGGCCGGACGCGCTGCTGCTCAGGGGAACGTGTGCTCGGCTCTGCAGTCGGAGGTGAGTGTCGTGTCTGATGACAGAGGAAGCATCTTTTTTCTCCTCTAAACAATACCACAGGATAAGCTGCTGCACTTCCTCCATACAGCATGGAGGGGACTGCCACACCATATGGACACGCATGCATATAGGGTCCATACATGCATGTGTGTGATGAACAAAGGCTGCTGTATGAATGCTCCTGCATTCAGTTGATGGAATTATGAATGCATTGTTGATTTGAATTTTATTTATTCATGCAGCGACGGTGGTGCGATGATTTGTTTGCATCTTATTAATGTGCCAGAAAGGTGGAAATTCACAGGCATCGAAATGGAAAAATCGGATGTGATTATTTATGACCTAATGCCTTATTTTGAAATTCACACTGAAGTGAGGATGAGTCATGTTTAACCTGTCTGTTCCTGACCTGTGTTTCAGTTTTTCGTTCAACTAGAAAAGAAAAGAACAGAAAAACAAAAGGTATATTTTGACTTCATGAACAATTACTTAACAAAACTTTGTGTTGTCTATGTTGCTCTTTTTATTTTTATTTTTTTAATATTCCAGCACAGTGTATGTCACATGTGGTAGGTCCTTGGAGTCTGATCCCATCAATTGTTTTATCACTGTGTCTGAAGTAATGTATGTTTATTACTATGGTGTTTTTATTTCTTATCACAAAAAGCACAGATTGTGATCTCTGTAAAAAAAATGTCTCATCCTTAAATCTCTTGTGCTTTCACACAAGCAGCTTTACAGTGATTGGTAAACATTACACTAGCGCCCCTCAGTGGTAGAAATTTGAATGATCTGCAAACTGTGTTCACTCACACACCGCAGCCTGGTCATGGATTGAACTTGCTTTCTAAAGTACATGTGAAAAATATTTTTATCAGTGAAATGTTTGAGGAAACATGAACCAGAGATATTCTCTGTCTGTTTGGGACAATCTCAACTTGTTTGTCACAATAAAAATCAGAAATTTCGCAATTCCTCACTTTTCCACTCGTGTATTGAGTAAACCCAGCCCAAAGTTGCACAACACATTTTTATTAGAGAGGGACTGAGGAGCAATAAATTCTTCTTCAAATCTGTTTTTGTTCAATTCCTCTCAGAGACATCTGCAAATGTCATAACAGAAGAAAAACAAGCATCAGACAGAGGAGATACTGTATGGAAACATGAGAGGAGTCCAACATAGTGATCAGACAGGAGAGTTATTGACAACACATGTGGACGAGACCATGGGTTTGACTGAAATGTCTCGGGAATTCACTTTTGAGATTTGTCCAATAGGATGGATATATAAAGCTCGTGATCCCTGCTGCAATGACGTCACCAGACACACGATGGCGCACAACAGCAACTAGTGAACTGATTAGCCAGTTTGTTATGATGTATCTGTGCAGGTGTTTGGATCTGTTTTCTACTTGTTTTGTTCCCCCAGCAGCAATATTATTGATCATTGTTATCATAATAATAATCATCATAATAATTATGATGATGATGATCATCATCATCATCATAACAATAATAATAATAATAATAATTATTATTATTATTATACT
>JAFBJT010038479.1:10740-30740 GCA_016785325.1 Chascanopsetta lugubris | reverse complement strand
ATATATATATATATATATGTGTGTATATATATGTATATTTCTTCATATGTCTTATGACAAATTTTGAAATCCAATTTTTTTTTTCAGTAGACCACCAGAACACTGTGAAACACATTTACTACCCTCTTGAGTCATTAAGGACAAAAACATCCGCCTCCATCCGCTTATGTTTGCCCTAAAAACATAACAGATAATAAAACTACCTTCTTACTACCAAACATTACATAATTTTGAGCATTTTAACCTTTTAATGCCAGTTTGATGTCAAAGTTTACCCAAAATGTTGACTTTATGGTATATATAGTTTTTGATGGGAGTCAAGGGGACATGTTTGTCTGCTTTTGACTTAAGATTTTAAATCTAATTCTACACAAAAACTATAAATGCCATAAAGTCAATATTTTTGGTAAACTTTGATGGACCCATGACTGATATTCCCCCAGACACTGTCCATTTGTTTTTTGGAAATCAAAGTTTTAAGTAATCAAACTTGCATTTAAAGGCTTAAAATCCTCAAAATGATTGAATGTTGGGTCTTTCTGAACAGGGCTGAAGTTGTATAAGACATGTATGCAAAAATAGGTTGAAGAAATATGAATCTATTAAGTTATTATAGCAGTTTTTTTGTAAGCAGACATTTGTGTCCTTAATGACTCAAGAGGGTAGTAAATGAAAGTGATGCCTGAAGGTTAACACTGTGGTTGTGACACTCCCTGGATAACCCTGGTGTCCAGCACGCTATGTTGCTACCCCTCCTATAAGAGCGTCACGGTGTGCCGGACATTAGGGTTAGCAGCTGACTGATGCAGCCCAGCCCCCTGCCCTCGACATCGGCCTTGTCACGCTTGTTGCCACTCAACGGTTGTCACCTCTTGTCCAATGAGCCTTTTCTTTTTTCACCTGTAAACATGAGTGATGGTGTAGTTCCCCGCTGCCTGGCTGCCTCTGGCACGCTGGGAAAGACGTTGGACCCATATTGCAACTTTCTTCCAAGATTTGTTGTAATTTGTCCCGACTATTGAAATGATCCAGATTTATCAAACACAATCGCTGATACAAAATGATCCTCAGAGATTATAATACCTGATGATCATATCCTGTCCTGTTAATCTTTGCTCAATATCCCTTAAAATGGTTAAAATGATTCAGCCTTTCTCAGATTAATTTGAGTGGTTATTGATATATTTTGAATTAGCTCTACCCATGTATGACACGTGGTATTTGTTGGATCTCATCATTATGCAAATATGAAAATAAAAGCAGGGATTTCCTGTGTTATCCTTTTCAGATAAATGTTTTTTAAGAGATTAAAACATTTAATATAGTTTTCTTTCATATTTAAATTCATGTTCAAATCGATTGTGGCTCATTGTGTCGTCAAAGTGCTGAATAGACTATTAACCCTTAGATGCACCTCTGAAAAACTTTTTTCAAAATATTTTTTAAATTTCAAAAACCAGCATCATTTATAATCATATATTTTCAAGTACATTTAAAACTTTTAACCCTTCATTGGTATATTCTTCAGAACAAAGCTCACACAATATAAGCTCTGCAATCCAGGTCAAAATCTTTGACAAAATAATGCAATTCAGTGTCATTGAGTCTGGCTGCCTCTTCCCTGTGAACCTGAGCTGTAGAGTGGGGTGTTAAACACGGAAGGCTACCGCTGTGCTCCCTGTACTGTGTTTACAGATCGTCCAATCTGCCATCACGGCCACTTATCACCCGGCCCCCACCCACCGTACACGGTAGTGGCAGCAGCAGCTCTCAGATAGGTTTGCAGTGACACAGCGAGAAGTCCCGAATCCTTGGCAAGAACTGGGCGAGGAGCTGGCACTTCTAATTACTGCTGAGATTATCCAAGAGTGCTCAAGGAAGGAGTGTCTCAATTAATGACGGCGTGATTGCTGTGCGTGGCTGCCACCAGTGAGGGGCGATGTTTAAACCAATTTAAACCCAGGGTCACAAGATCCTTGCGGTAGATCACAACGTTCGTCCTCACTTTTTCTAAATGCATCGCAGAGAAGTCCTTGACCTTCTCACCATCGTCAATGGATTGCTCACGTGTCCGAGTCATTCTCTCTGAGGAGCGGGCAGCCACTCCGCCCCCTCTCACATGAGATTGATCACCTCTCACCCTCCACCATTTTCCACTCATTAATTGAGTCCAGGAATCCCATCTCTTCTCAGGTAGCCGGCGAGGATGCCTCCGAATAAATTGTGGCTCATTGGATCCTCAAAGTGCTAAATAGGCTTTAAACCCTTTGATGTACCTTTAAAATACTGATGTTATTACGCCTTCGACACAAAAACTTGCTAAAGTAATAACAAGGTGTAAAAAATTTTTTTCTTCAAAAATTGTATTTTTGAGTTCATAAACCAGCATTCCTAATCATACTATACATTTTCCATGCATGTTTAAAACGTTGAACCCTTCAGTTGCCATGTTTTCGTCATGATGCGCCTCCATGTTATGGTCTAAAGAACACAATAATTTATTCATTTTCAATGTACTTGATATAAACTGGATTTTTTCTTTTTGGTTCAATTATTGAGGCTTGGTATATGTGACAGGTTAACACCAAAATGTGTTCATATTCAATTCAGTTTTTTTGCTCAATGTCAAATACTTTATTACGTCTTCGACATACAAACATACTTATACAAGCTATTATAGCTTATACTAGCTTTAAAATTATTTTATTTTTCCCCAAAAAATGTGATTTCATAAACCAGCATCATTCCTAATCATATAAATACATTTTCATGCATGTTTAACACTTTTAACCCCATGTTTTTGTCATGATGCACCTCAATTTTTTATCTAAAAAACACAATAATTTATTTATTTTCAATAATGAAAGGAAAAAAATTGGTTTGATTAATGAAGCTTGGTATGTGTGACAGTTTAGCACCAAAATGTATTCATATTGAATTATTATTATTATTTTTTTTGCTCAAAGTCAAACGTTATTATGCCTTCGACACAAAAATGTGCTCATATAAAAACAAGCTTTAATGTGAAATAGCTCCTCTGCACTATGACAAATTGAGAGTCCTCCATAGGCGAGTGATGACTCCTTGGAGTACTGTGTGTGTCGGCGAGCCGCGGGTTAACAGCTACAGCTCTGTTTGCCACCAGAGACAGGGAGGGAGGAGGGTTGTTAAGTTGAGCCATTTCCCCCAAGGTCATTCCCATCCCCGTCCGTGTGACATAAATCAGAGGCGCTGTGATGGACGGCCACTACTTACGTGGACGTGATGTGCAACTGTTTGATATATATTCACTTCCTGTGTTCACATGTGTGAAGAGAGTATCGGCGTGTCACTTTGAAAGTGCATGTCATCACCATATCCTGACGCATGTGAGTGAATGAGCTTGGTGGAGGGTCTGTAGATGGGTGGAGCCTATTGCTATTGGATTGTAAGTGGGAGACATGGAATCTGTCACGGAGTGGGTGGCATCTCTTAAAGAGACATTTTCATCCTGTCAATCCATATTCAGCAGGAAATGGAGTTGAGATTAAAACAGAATAATTGTATGTGGTATTACGCTCAATATACAGTTGAATGCAGTTTGCACCTCCCATTTACATAATCTGGTTAATCTAGAAGTCATTTGGAGGCTACATCCACTCTGATACATGGTAGTTATTAAAATATATTTTAGATGTTGCTTTAACGGGGCGATTTTTCACAAAATGTCTATTGTCTGTTGTCTATTCTAACAGCTGCTGTGTAGTAAAATGTATTTATTTAGATGAATAGCTGCAGTGCTAATGAAATTAAATCTGTAGAAACAGAGTGAAGCAACAAAGAAAACTATCAAATGACAGACAGGACAATAGTTCACTGAGTTCAAGGACACCTTATCGCTAAGCCCTCAAAACAGTTTATATTATTGATATGCAAAAGATGTTTTTCAATTTTTTTTCAATTTTATTTTCAATTTGGCGAACATATTAATAAAAAATATATCTGCCAATTCTTCGGAATTGAAGTAATATGAAAATATTGAAAAATTGAAAAAAAATGTTTATATGAAAACTAGAAGACTACACAATTTATATTACAAAATGTAAAGTAATAGTCTATAAGTGCATTCAGAGGCAAGACATCAAATGAATAGACAATAGTAGCCAACAAAATTATTTAATTGAAGCTTATTTGGTCTTGCTCATCAGAATCTAAAATCCTATTCATTTTATTAGGAACATTTAGAATTTACATGTTTTTCATGTGCATGAATGGAGGACTTATTAAGCTTAAATCTTTTGCTGGACTACTCGGAAACTTGCTTAAGGGTTTGATGTATAAGAACCGGGTGAAATACTTTCCTGATCTACCAGGAGAGATTAGAAAATTATGAATTAAAAAAAGATTATACAGCTATACATTTATTAAGAAAATTAACAAAAAATCAGGAGTTGGTCATCTCTATTGTGGCTGCCACCTTCCAATGGACAAACTCTCACAATATGTCAACCCCACACATGATACCTTTAATTATCAAACCTTACTCATCACTTACTCTTTTAATCTTGGTTTATGTTGCCATAAAGGTAACCAGCCACCCTCAGGTGCTTTTAATTAAAAGCCCCACGCCTGTTTCTCTCACTTCCTGTGCTCATGTCTTCACATGAGGCTTCACTTACAGACAGAAAGGTGTGAAAAAGGGATGAGGAGAGTTTGAAGGAGAGCAAGGACAAAGGGGGCAACAGGTGCAGGCAGATGGGATGCGATGATCTTTAACACAGTGAAGATGATTTTGCAGGAATAGGAAGTAATGCAGAACAGGCGTATCTTTAATTTAGAAGGAGGACAATAAATAACAATATGTAGAGAAGTATAATTTTTATAGTCAAAGAATTTGTAATATCGGAATAAACGAGAAATGCTGAGTCATCCCAGCCTCTGAAATGTGAGAATTTACTGTTTTGCAATGCCATAAATAAGCGTAGCATACAATAATGGAAATCATGTCACATGCTGTGTTGCCCTTGTCCTTGAAAGTTGGTCTTCTGCCAAACAATTAGACCTCTATGTGTAAGGGGGAGGTGCTTAAGGTCAGAGAGGGGGAGGGGAGGGGATGGGAGGAGGGGGAGGAGGAGCCAGAGATGACATTGGATGGGAGCCAGTGGTGCATTAAATACCAAACACTTGTGCAACAAGTGAACGGATGCTGGCTCCTGACACGAGTGGCTGATTAGATCAATGCTGATGCAGGTTTAAGGAAAATGTATGAGAGGAAGAGGTGAGATGTTGCTTTTGGCTTCAGAATTGTGTTTACACTGTTGTAGCCCGTGACTGTAACGGGCTGTTAACAAAAGGCAAAACATTATCTCGATTATATGTATTTCTCTCTCTCTCTGCACGATGGCTCTTGCTGGAGCCGAGTTGCCACAGCGATGCCGGCTCCCCAGCTGTCATGGTGGCTTAGGTTTGATGTAGGCGGGAGTCATCAGCTGCTTTTATTGTTGTTTTTGTTTTGCACGTCAATCACCACAAGTGGTGTCAATCATAATTGTTTTATATTTATATATAGTTCTTTTTAAAGTCTTGAAAACCCCTTCAAAGTGCTTTATAGTAAGAGTTTACATTCATACTGTGCTTCTATTTGCAGCAGTTTTTGGGGTTCAGTGACACATCAGCATACGGAATTGGTGGAGGCGGGACTTGAACCCCCGACCATCTGATCAGAGGATAGATCCTCTAACCCACACATGGGCATTCTACGGAGCGTCCCTGTCCGGCCTGCGTGAGGGTTCAGAACATCACTGTCACTGTCTCGCTCACAGAGCAGCGAGCTCAAGTGTGTCAGTCCAACCCCCCCCAACACTTTGCCGATGTGGCCTGCCAACACATTTCAGCTTTCTCATGTGGCCCCTCGTCAGAAAAGATTGCCCACCCCTACTCTAACCCCTCAGCTACAGCTTCCCCAATCACAAGTCACCCGTCCCTCACTTTGGAATTGACAATTAGACAGACTCATTAGACTCATCCTCACCTTTTCGAGCACACAAGAGAACCTATGGTAGACTCATTAAAACTCAAAAGATGTTTAGTACGTCCACTCTGGGCTACTGGTGCATTTTTCACATTTAAGATCCCAATTAATTGACATAAATTGAGCTCGTTTAAGTTCCCACCTTCTTGTTGAGCCTGATGAGACACGGTGACCAGCACTAGTAACTGACCCGCTGCCTTGGCTCGGAAACATTCCCATTCCATTACAACAGTGTCCATCATTTAGTTCTGCATTGCACCCGATCCCCCACAGTGCGCGGACTGGTGCAGGATGGAATAATTCTCTGTGGCAAATTATGGCCCGAGTGTCACTTCCTGAATGTCACCCCATGTTTAAGGGACGGCCGCTGATGAAAGTTGAAGGGCTTGGCTGTGAGCCATTGGAAGGGGGCTATGACTAAGTCCTGGTGTCACGGGCTGATTGAGGCGTGAAACAGCTTAACCGGGTCACATGATCATCAGCCAGTAACAGGGCTGCTTGCCACACTCAGTCTCCCTTTGATATGCCCCTGCTGGTGTGGTGGATAGACACCTGCAGAAATCAATTGGAGATGCAATGTGAGGGTGAGGTGATGGATACAACATGCAACTTCACCCTGTCACCAAATCATACATTCTGCACCTTTAATGTCAGAGCCGTGAAACGATCCGTATTTATTGGTTTGTAAGGATACTTTATTTATAAAGGTTGTAAGGATACTTTATTTGTATGCTTACAGGGATATCATTTTGCTATTCAAATGATCATTTTGCTTTTCAAATTATTCACATTACAACATAATAAAAAAAAGCAAATAAAAAGCAGTTTTGCAGTGGTCTGTTTATGTAGATGTCAATACGTCACCATCTGGAAAATGGGAAATGAACAGAAATCTAAGACACTAGTCAAATAACTTAATAGAAATAAAAGCTAAACCTAAAAAAAATAAGCTTCAACAAGCTTCATAAAGTGCTGCCAGAATGAAACGATGACATTAGCTATCACGCTAACACGTCCTATTCACTGTTTTTCTAAATGGCTATTCTTTTGTTGTTGCTTTATTTATAATGTTAATGTATAATCTTTCTTGAAAAAGTTTAGTTTCTTACGAACTAATTTTCACAAATAGTCCAGTATCCACTGCAAACATTTCAGTGACTCTTTCAATTACGCAAACAGTTATATTGTTATATATATTACAATATATCATATTTCTTTTTGTTGAGTCCTGACTGTGGTCAGTTATCAGAGTACTGACCTAACAAGGTGCATGGGTGTATTTGCATAATGTCCTGTATTTAAACCAAGAATGCAAATAAGGTACATACAGTTGTATTCAAGTATCACTGCTCGTGTGGATTGATGGGAATACTGTATTGATCTGATAGAAATGATTATTGGATGCATGAAAAGGGATTGAG
Source organism: Chascanopsetta lugubris (assembly GCA_016785325.1). Classification (NCBI taxonomy): domain Eukaryota; kingdom Metazoa; phylum Chordata; class Actinopteri; order Pleuronectiformes; family Bothidae; genus Chascanopsetta; species Chascanopsetta lugubris. Next base: position 23,309 of record JAFBJT010038479.1, on the reverse strand, counting down.
GGCGTGGAGCTGGATTACAGAGCAGCAAAATAGAGGGATCATTTCAGGGTTCGTCCTCAGGCTCACCCGGAATGATGAGCTCATCCTGGACACACTTCAGATAAGCTTTTTCTTAATGATGGCAAGGTCGTTACAGTTCAGCTCAAATAACAGAAAGTTGCTCCTCTCTCATCTATTTCATTATTTCAGTCATATCTGTACGTGACTTCATGAACCAGCTTCACAAGTGACCTGGAGTGCCCTCTGATCCGTGTCGTCAGTTATTTGAATTATTGTTAGGTATTTGTGATTACTCTGAGGGCTTCTAAATGAGAAATCTCATTGCATCTAAACCTGATGGGTAGGGACGACAAAAGTAGGGTCGTGGACCCCGTTTTCTTTGATTGGGGGGGGTGCTCTTATTTTGAAAGGGGATCTTTTGTGCCGTCTAGTCTCACTCTTCAACAGTAGGTGGCGATCTTGCCCTGTAATGCTAATGGAGACCTGTCATTTCACAGATAGAGGAAAACCTTGTAACTAGCTCAGGTTCAAACTGCACCATTTCATTTTATCAAATACATTGGAAGTTAAAATTGTTCCTTGATTTGGGTCGCAGCCCGTTATTAAGAGGTGATGGCGGGTCCTGAACCCAGACCAGTTGAGTGCCCTTCTTTTACACAGAAATAGAGACATCTTTTTAATTTTTATTTACAGTCTAGATGAAATGTGCAGTATATTTGTTTGTCTGCACATTTTACTTGTTTATCTTGTCGTGTCACAATAAAGCTAATCTTTATTTTTGTTTATTTCCCAGCGTTCACCATGATGATCATCTTGGCTCTGATCCGCATCACCAAAGACAAGGGTGCTGGCAACCCCCCCATGGCCTCCTTCTCTGGGGTGCCCAACCTGTTCGGCGTGTGCGTGTACTCCTTCATGTGCCAGCACTCGCTGCCCTCGCTGGTCACACCCATCTCCGACAAGAAGCGGGTGGGCACGCTGGTACTGGCCGACTACATCCTCATCCTGGGCTTCTACGTCCTCCTCTCCTTCACCGCCATCTTCTGCTTCGACAGCTCCTTCCTCCACGACATGTACACGCTCAACTTCACCGACAACTGCGCCGTGCTGGACATCCCAGTGCTGCGCTACTTCCTGGGCCTGTTTCCCGTCTTCACCATTAGCACCAACTTCCCCATCATCGCGGTGACGCTCAGCAACAACTGGAGGACCCTCTTCCACCGCGACGGAGGCACTTACCCGTGGGTGGTGGACCGCATCATCTTCCCGCTCATCACCCTGGTGCCCCCCATCGTGGTGGCCTTCTGCACCCACAACCTGGAGTCCCTGGTGGGCATCACGGGGGCGTACGCCGGCACGGCGATCCAGTACATCATCCCGGCCTTCCTCGTTTATTACGGGCGGCGCCACCTGGAGCCCGTCGTGGGCCGGGACGCCGTCAACAAGCACCGCTCCCCCTTCCGCCACGCCTTCTGGGTGTGGTTCGTTCTGCTGTGGGCGGCATTCTGCCTCATGTTCGTCACGGCCAACATCATTCTGACCGACACCAAGAAATGATGAGCCATTCTTCTCAAAACGCTTATTGGGCCAGTTTCTTTGTTCATGTCTTCATGGCCTTACCTGCTGCTGACTGGACACTGTGCCTTTCTTTGGGACATGTGTTGCATTAATTAAATGGAATCAAGAGTAATTTATCAGATCTGTTCAAAAGGGACCAAATGTTGAAGTGCTGGAACAGTGCATGACAACACTGAAAGGGAAATTATTGAAATCATTTATTGTCATAACTTTCTAAATGATGATCTTAATAGGGGCTAGTTTGCTTAAAATCAACTAGATCATTGAAAGTATATAAATAAGTTGTTCACACATGAACAAACTGCACAAATGTTTGCCCCGCCTCTTTTAGGTGTGGTCATTGTCAATACATAGAAATTGCAGGTTTCACTATTGACAATATTCTGCTGAGTTGCTGAATTGATCCACTGGACCTTCAGAGCAGGACGTTCTAATAACAGTATATTAGAGCAATGAGGGGAGGAGCCTGTCGCACCCAGCATTTGGAACTGGATCAGAAAACGACAGAAGAAGAAGAGGAGGAGGAACGGATAAGTCTTTTGTTGCTGACATAAACAATGAAGCCCCTCGTGTGACGGATCTCACGGACCTCTTGGAAGAGTTCCATCCTTCACACACAGGGCAATAGGCCTGTCCTGTATCCATCACCCATCCCATCACCTGACAAGTTAACCGTGATCTACAGCGCTTCAGCCTCAGCTGTGTGGAAACGTGCTGTCGGTCAAGATCACCGACTTCACCCAAACTCGGCAGCTTCCTCTGAGACGTGCCTATGTCAATGAACTCAGCTATTGCCTTTTACATTTACATCTAATGGTCCTGCCCCCGATTTCATCTTAAAGGCACAGTATGTAAAACATATTTAGTAGAATTTACAGAATGGATGCATTGAATATTACTTTGCATCTTATTGTGCACCCTCTGAAAGAATAAGTTGTTTGACAGCTTCAACATGCCTTAGGGTTGATTCTACATGAGGTCCAGTCTTTTACAATATTATAAAACTAGTCGTTCAACATTGTGAACATTATCAGGGACCAAAACTGACTCACACAACCCCTTTGTAATATCTCCTGTAATGTATCTGACATAGTCTCATCATGAGACAATACAGGAAATGGGTTATTATCGTTCTGTATCACACTGATACAAAAGCATCACACTAATACAATGAAGCAAAAACAACTCCAGTGTGATGCGTCTATCTCGCACATTAGAAGTTTGTGTATTGATGAGCTGTTTCTAATAATTACAAAATACAAGTTTAAACCAAAATATTCAAAATCATCAGTTTAACAAAAACACATGAATGAGACAAAGCATGTCTACATTACAAATGTCCTGTTCTTCGACTTCTCATTTTGGTCTACTAACATGGAGGAGGCAGGATTTAGTAGCAATAGCGATGCTGGCCACAAGGTGGTGACTGAGAATCAAATACTTATGCAGTCCTCTTCAAACCACATGATGGCGTTATGTTAAAATATAAAGGTTTCAAACTTCTATTTGAAGGTCTTGGAAATGGCCTCACTGCTGCTTTCACCTTTGTGGTAACAAAATGGCGGATGTTTTCTTTATATAGCTCCTCCCGAAGTGAACCATCTTCCAGAGTCCATTAGATCATCACATAATCTGAATTATAGATACATTAGGGCAGTGGTTCTCAACCGGTTCTGAGTTGGGGACCCACCATCACCCCTTAGTGATGAGCCGCTGCCCAAATCAATATAAGAAAATCCGTATGTCATTGTCAATTAGCATATGTAAACAAACGTTGCTGGTCTGTGAAATTGCAGGTGTGAATGGACGACACTCCCATGCATGAAACATCTTCAAAATAAAAGCTTGGCAGCAATGTTTTTTTTTTCAAGTCCAAGGCTCACAACCCTCTGAAAATAGGTCCGTGACCCACTTTTGGGTCCCAACCCACCAGTTGAGAACCACTGTATGAGGCGACATTAATTATACAAAGCAGTTCCACTCGTTTTGGTTCCACTAATATATAAATGCACAAGTGGAAGAAGATTTTTGGGTTTATCTGAAATGTTAAAGTGAACGAAAGGACTCAAAATGGTCCTAGCCTCAAAAATGTCTGTGTGGACTGACCCTATACTATTTTCTTTATAATAATAGTGATCTATTATGAAACCCAATGACATCATGTCCACCAGTGATTGAAGTTGCTGATTCTGCACAAAGAAACAGACATAGCCTCTTTATCACGGGTGAACACCCTTCATTTTAACCTTGGATATCATGGATACGTGTGTGTGTGTGTGTGTGTGTGAATTAGTAAATGATATTGACGTTGTCTTTGATGACTCTTGTTCAGAGTTGGGAAACGTGCCTTTTTTAACAGGGTTAAAAATAATTTCTTCTTTTATGAAAAAAACAGTTCTTTTGAAAACAAATTTCATGTTTCTGACAATCACCGCCCCCAAATATTCTGTATTTTCTCTCCTTAAGTTCAGCTATTTTGTTTATTTCTTGTTTATTTCCTCTTTTTTGTTCACGACACATTGTCCAGCCTGTGATTCGTGTGAATGTTTACAGCTTTAATTGATGTTATATTTGATTTTTTTTTCAACAATTCACAAAGAAAATAAAGACTTTCTGTACATCTGAACCTCATGGACACATGATGTCTAAATTGAGAAATATACATAATGTATAGCAATAATGTATTAGTTCTATAAGAACAGAATTTTACAACAATTTTATGATTCTAATTAGGTACATGTAATCATTTATTCCAAGTAGCAGAAGGATTTATCTTTGGTTTGACAAATATACTCCGGTTGCAGTACCACTATTTAACCACTATGTCTTTTTTTTCTCACAAATCCAGTATCCGGGTCTAATGGCACATCCTTGTTTTGAAGCCACCAGTGTGACAGTTTGTACAGTGCTGGCTTGTTTTTAATGAAACGAGAAGGAAGCCTATCTGTAAGAGGAGGGGGTGGAGCCACAGTGTGAGGTTGCTCAAACTGCATCCACGATTAGGATATTTCATTGGACCATATTTTACATTGAATACCATGTAGTATCTTCACAAGCAGAGATTGAGATATTGTGGGAATACAGATTCTGGCCACTGATCACCTCAGTCAGTACTTGACTTCCATTCCTCAAACTCTGTGCTAATGGACGTCATGCTGATGAGGCATGGGGTTGGAAGGGAAGAGGGAGTAGCCAGCATGCGCCTGGAATTAAGAGAAGCCATCTGTCACGACACAATGAGACCACACCTGGAAGCTTTAAATGTGAATGCTGATGTCAGCTGGTCATTTTTAATGCCTCTACTCTGCTGCTCTTTCTTTAAGTACTCTGCTCTAATGTATTCATGTTTATATCTTGTAGCTTCAGTGTTTCCTGTCACCTGACTCGACTGATTACACAGGAGCAGCGCTGAGGTTAGCTTCACCCGCTTGTAGAGCAGGACCGTGGATGGAGTAAACATGCAGCTTCCTCTCTTTGCTGCTGCTGCTACTGCTGCTGCTGCTGAATAAGACGGCTTGATAGAGTTCTAATGCCCCCCCCCCCTCGGGCCACACCTGTGCATGGGGGCAGTCAGGCTTTCACAGTCGCACCTGAACCAGCCAGAGTAAATAAATAAACTGGTAATAAAGCTGTGGGCCCCACTATGGATACACCTGCAGGTGGTGCTGTGTGTGTGTGTGTGTGTGTGTGTGTGTGTGTGTGTGTGTGTGTGTGTGTGTGTGTGTGTGTGTGTGTGTGTGTGTGTGTGTGTGTGTGTTTAGGGGGTCCTTCAAGGACAGTCTTGGGAGCAGTTGTCAAACAGACTTTCCGAAACCAAAATATTTAAAAAGGCTGGGACGTTTGCATAGTGTGTGTGTATATGCATGATATAGATTACATAGAATCTGAAAAGTAAAATATCAATAATATAGATTGAAGTGCATCCAGTTTTTCCCCGACCATTCTATTGAGGGAGCGCTGTGACCCCCCTACAGCACCACCAACCCCCCCTGGAGGATCAAATTAATTACATTTTCTATATCGCACAAGATCACAACAGAGGTCATTGAAAGTTACATTACCTATAGATCAGGTCTCTAACTTGTTCTTTTATTAAATCAACTATAAAACTGATCTTATTTATCTTATTTACACAGCATGTCATTTCTGTCTCCTCTCCTCCACTCCCTTTCTCGGTGACAGCGGAGCAACCCGACACGCATACACACACACACACACACACAAGAGCACACTCGTTCACGTGAACACGTTCAGTTCCGATTATGACTGTTTTCATTCAAAGAAACACACGACCGTCTCGATTCCTCTAAGTGTTTGTGTCGCTGTCCGTCTGCCTCCTCCATCCCCTCTGCACGTGCCCCCTCCGTGTGCACGCGTGAGCCCCCCCCCCTCCCCGCCAAAAGCAGTAAACCTAGGGGAAACACTGGCTTCCAATACAATCCTTGGTGTATCATATCCCTGTGTATAATATGCATGAACAGGCAATTGAGAACTGCAGTAAGACTGATTAGGGACCAATTCTAGACAATGGACTTTATCAGGACTTGTTGACGTTTGCATTCACCCATTCACACTTGCAGGTGGTAGAACAAGTGTCAAATTCATTTTCACCGAGGGCCACATCAGCATCATGTTTGCAAGGGGCCAGTTTTAATTGTGGGATTGAATGTGATTACTACCTAACATATTGTAAAATAACTGTCTTCGTACTTGTTTGTTGATTTGTTTATTCAAGTTATGAATATTGTATATGCATTTACATACATGTGAAAATGGAAACACATTGAATATATTGCTTTGCCTTTAAGGTCAGACTCCAAACTTTTTGACAAAGCTTATAGTCAGAACTAGAGTCTTTTCCTCCATGAATATTATTGTTATTATTATATAATTGGTAGTATTAATCACATTACTATTATGCACTCTATTGTTTTGCAGTTCTGCTGATGCTGCTCCTTCCAGGTTGTGATGGTGAATGATGAGGATGATTTCCTCAATCATTTTTCTCCAGATCCTGATGTACGATATATGTTCAACATTTTCAGTCCTAAATTGTACTTCCTGTCCGTCTCTCTCTGACATGTTGAAAGAAGCTGTGGCTGAATATTCTGCTGGTGTTGGCGCATGATTTATAACCATTATACGCTTTAATGTGTTGGACGGTAACATGTTGTTTACATTCATGAGGCATTTGTACACTTTGACCCAGCAGTCGTTCATCACTCAACATTCCCCGTTTTACATATTTTCTTCTTTTTTTTAATTTCACTTCATTCCATTTTCTGTTTATTATAGAGATTTAAAAAATGTTTTTTTTATAGTAGAGATAAAAAGTTTGGTGTTTTTGAGGTTTTCTAGCCCGAGGGAATTTCATATATTTGTTATCGTACTATTTCCTTGACAAGATGGTGAGACGTCATAATTTTGAATAAACCAAAAACCCATAATCCAAAAGTCTCTTCATCTTCAGAGCAAAACGAAAATACACTGCTGCTGTCCAGAGAGACGTATGCAGCTCATCTTCATATCTACGTGAGGACAAACATGTCTGAGGGTGATGGGACCGTTTCCTCCTATTGGAGATAAAAAAAATGAGATTGTCATCCAGAGATTTTCACTCTCGGTGGGACTGACAGGTCGAATGATGCCGGGCGGCGTCTCTCTTCTATTACAGATGCCAGGTCAACAACAAGCTGCTGTCGGTTGTTGGCTCCGCGCTTCACTGAGAAACCTTCCAGTGGAACCGCCCACTCTGACACCTGTCCACTTAACACACTCCAACTGTGGCGTAGTGGACGCATGGCAAGGCCTCGCGGGCCCCATGGACTCGTGGATGAGTCCACACGCTGTACCTGCATTGTCACTATCTGGACCTCAACTCCCTCTTATACAAAGTAGATTATAAGAACAATATATCTGTATTTATTCTAATTTGATATGGTATAACTTATTGCCGCCCCAAGGGAATTTGGACTCTAATGCTGTGCTCTTAAATTCTATATAGGTTTCAATCACTGGTCTTCCAGGCCTGAAGGGGGCAGCATAGTAACACCACAACTCACTCTAGACTGATATCAGATTTGAATAAAAAGAAAATATATCTATGGACGTTTCATCCACAAGGGGGCAGCAATGTCCAAATACGCTACTTTTTGAAAACAGGTTCCAGAGTGACAAAATCTCATTTTATTGTAACCATCTTTACAAGACGATGCGCAGCTACTGTTTAACAGTGATGCCATAGCCCCACCCCTCCCTTAACTCGCATGCGCTAACCCCATAACTACAACAACAACAACAATAGCAGATTATTTGTAGTCCAATGTGTTCCAAAGTAGAGGTTCTACCTCGTCGCTTGAGTATTCAGATTCTTCTTCTTCTTGTGTTTGTTTACATTGTAAGAGTTTACTGTGCATGCCCCATGTCTTCATCTGTTTTTGGTGTATGCCTGTGGCAGCGTGACAGTGCTACTCACAGGCCTGGCAGATGTACTACACCGCTCTCAGTCATTTCATGTGGACAGTCACATTTTTTGATGCTGTCTTCACAGAATTTTTTTACTTCAAAAATGAAACGGATCTTCTTCTTTAGATCACGGTCACGAGAAGCTCCTGCTCCTGCTCCTCCTCCTCCTCCTCTCTGTTTGCAGAGCTGGACTGTCGTCCGTCTGTGTTTACCAGAATCCTCCAGGCGCCTCCTCGGCCTTTGTGAGATGGAGAAGAGCAAACAACGTGAGAATGAGCGGCCAACGTCCGACCTGGTATTTTCTCTCGTCCGTCAACACAACTGTCGTCTGGACAACCTGAGGTTTTTGGGTTTCCACTTTTGACCTTGAAACGTCCGTCTCTATCGAGTCTCTGAGGTCGTAGAACTTTCAAAAGTATATCTCCAGGTCTGATGAGACGTGTATAATCTCCCGAGTGAGTTTGTCCTGGGGGTCGTCTACTCCAATAGAAGTCGCCCAGGAGAATCCTGATAAGAGGCCTTTGCAGTTTCCATGAGAGGACGAGTCAATCCAAAACTCCTCCCCCCTGTCACCGAGGCTGAGAGAGCCCCAAACCCATAACCAACAAAGTGTGTGTATGTGTGTGTGTCTCACCCGAGGAGCAACCTCCGGTGCAGACGGATGAAGCACAATAAGAAGTGAAAACGCTTGCAGTTCAGAGGGTGGCCACTCCAAGCAAAGCCCCATAGACTCCCATGTTAAAATGCTCAACTTCAGAGTTGAATGAAACATGTTTAAAGTCTGGTACAAACTTTGGTTTTGGTCTCAATCAGTTGCAACTGTACGGGAAGTGAATTTTTTTCTAACTCGCTTATTTTTATTTGATCGGTGTTTGAAACTGGGCAGAATTAAGGGCATTGCTTCTTGACTGACACCTGAAGCCGACCTGGTGATACGATGGCACCATGAGCCCACCTGCCTGTGTGTGTTCCGCCTCTTTGCCTGTTTTTGAATGAGCCGGGAAGTAGGAGGAGTTAGGATTCAGCAAGAAGGCCGACGAGGGACACGCCCACAATTTGCTTCAAATGCAGAAACCAACGGGAGACGTCACGGATGCAACGTCCATCTTTATATAGAGTCTATGCCATAAACACTGTCTCGTTCTTGAGGTCATTATTGAGGTTTTCACCAAATTTAACAAATGTCCGTCTTGTTTACTTCTCTTTTTGAGGTTTATATTGTCTGATGAGGAAGAAATGGACATTTTAATGATTATAATGGGGTTCATGTCATGATGCACAGGTCCACATCAGCACTGAATAGCAATCATATATTACATTTATTATGTAACCTGCCGCTGAAGGAAGTGTGAAGCATGTAACCCATAATAACACAAATACATCTACCTTGTAACATTTCCTCATCCTTGCACAGTTAATAAATCATAATAATAATAAGTGCTGAGTCATTCACCTCTCACGACTCATCGACTTTATTTATCGTCATCATCAAAATCACTTTCAACCTTCCAAAAACTATCAAAATATAATTTCTTACATGTCCCTACCTCCATTGGAGCGAGTACTGAATCTGAAGCAGATTTGTACGTTTTTATTTGTTTTGTTTATTTTCTAAACAAAATATTAACCTTATTTTTAGTCCATTGTGGCTGTTTTTTTTAGAAGCTCTGCCTCCTGCTCCTCCTCCTTGATGAGTTGTGTCAGTGGGATGAGGGAGGTGTGGTGGAGGTAGAGGTGTTGGTACCAGGCAGGAGAAGAAGAATCGATGAGTCGTCTCATCGCTCAGAGCCATCTGAAGCCCTGTCATCCATCACAGTGTTACCTGCCAGACGCACTAATCACATGAACCCCCCCTGACCCCCCCCCCCCCCCCACACACACACACACACATACACACACTCAAAACCACAAACAAACATGCTCCTCGTTACCTCGTGTTACAAAGAAAAGCCTGACATCCTTGTTCATACCAGGTCATCAACATATCTTTATAAAAGTTAAAATATCTAATATCAATATTTCAAACATCTCAAAATCACATTAAATGTCATTAGGAAATTGCATGATTATGAGACCACAAAACATTTCTGATATTTTACTTTTTTTATTTTCCAAAACCATAGGATGTCATTTTGTCTTTTTTATACAGGTTTTGTAGAAAAACATTCTAAAATAAATCAAAATAAAAGTTTTAAAAAATCCTGTGCTTTTATTTAGAAGAGGATATTTTATTTAGAATAATATTATTATCATATTATTATTTAAAAATATATACATTTTCAATATATTGTAAATCACACACACACACACACACACACACACACACACACACACACACAAAAGTCCAAATGTTTAATACATATGAAGTTTTCAGATTTGTATATTGCATTATACTGCTTGAACAAGAAAATATATATATTGGCATATCTATATTATTGTCAAAAATATGTTGCCCCTTTCAATATATTAAAATGTATTTCATTATATATTACATTAGAATGTTCAATATATATTTTAAGTAAACCAGTGTCAACCTTCAAAACATTTGCTCTTAAATTTAATCTTAATCTTAAATTCATGACAAAATTAAACTTGTTCATCAAAGCAAACACTTTGCATGTGATTGAACCTTGTCATAAAACTTCCTTTAATATTTGTCATAGTAAAATGAAATTTGTGCCAACTATCTGCTCCATGGGGAAAAACGTATTGTTTCTGTTTACAGTGCATCACCTTTAAAAAATCAATCTCCCCTCGACTCAAAGAGTTAGATTAAAAGTGCGGCAGAGACTCAGTAAAAAGATTTACAGGCTCCAGGATGGATGGATAAGTTAATATTTAATGGTGTAGGAGATGGTTAGTCTCTGTTATAAATCCTCAACGAATCAGGATCAGTGCCACAGCATCGTTTCAAATTACTGTAAACAAGGGGGGTGGGGTGTTACAGTTAATCATCCTCCTCACTGCCACGCCCCTTCACCGCTCCGCTCGTCTCTGTCTGACATCACTGCATCACCTTCCATCAAGATTCTCCTCCTCGTCGGTCGGGGTGATCAGAGGGCGGAGGTGGGTGGTGCACCTGTGAGGTGGTTAACAAAGTTAATTATTTAGCATTAAATGGGGCCCCTCTGAGAGCAACGGGGGCCACAGCTGATCATCATTCACCGTGGAGTCTGCACCACTCAGCATGTGTGAGCGCCTGAGCCAGGCAGCATGAAATCCTCATATCAGACAGAGAATTCTCATCATTCTCAATATGACAAGAGCAGAATGTATATTTTTTCTGTTTTAAATTAATAGCACTTGTTTGTGTTTATTTTTACTGTATTCCAGAATTATTATTATTATTCCATGATTGTCATTATGGGATGGAGGATTTTATAAGTGATGTGGAATTTAGTCAATGAAGGACAGGAGTTATATTACTGAAGGAAGGGGGAATTATTGCTTATTATTATTATTATTATTATTATTATTATTATTATTATTATTGTTGTTGTTGTTGTTGTTGTTGTTGTTGTTATTATTGTTATTATTATTATTATCATATTATTGTTGTTATTATCAGTATTGTTTGATTTTATTATTAGTATTTATTATTATCATTAGTAGTAGTATTATGCAATTGCTATTACTACTACTACTAACAATAATAATACAATAATAATAATAGTATAATACAAATGTCATGTGATTTGAACCAATAACCTTAAAGTTTGACTGCTCTAACCACTGAGCCACCACCACCCTTAAAGGAAACCTGTCATGGTTTTCCTCACCTTTAGAGTTAAACACACTGTTGTAGTGTAGGAGTCTCACCAATGAACTGGTCAAACCCTCATAAAATGACCTAAACGCATGTTTGAGTAATTTAACAAAGACGGTGGCAGCATCAGCAGGAGCAACAAACTCCGCTGCTCTCAACACAGAACTCATGTGACGTCAAGAGTGGCTGATGCTCTCTGATTGGTTCCTGCACTAAAGGATGTCAATCAAACAGGGACCCCGACGTACCCACCTAGCCACTGTAGCCACTTGTAGCTTGAATAGTGAGCACAACCAGAGCACATCACAACAGACAGACTGGCTCAGCCTTCTGATATTTTGACAAACAAAAAACCCGCTCTCATCTGTATGGGTGGAAATGTATCTACTTTTGATAGAACTCGTTTAGATCTGATTAAATTACAGACCTTTAGTAGAATAATAGCTAGTCTGCATGGAGAATGAGTCAGTCAGTACTCATTGGATTCGTTTGTGTTGTGTGTCTGACACTGACCTGTTTTCCTCCTGTTTCAATGAGAGCGACACCAGGCAACAGCAGCTGTGTATCATCTAATGTTCTCTAAAGCAAAGACGAGAGACCACACAGGCAGCTTCTACAATACATCGTTTTATTATTTATATCCAAGTACAGATACATAAAAATCCTTCACATTTAGAACGGACATATGAGATCTAGTTCCACATTGTATTTACAAACAAAAAGTAGAGAGAAAGAGAGAAAGACAGACAGGAGAAGAGAC
>JAFBJT010038454.1:0-27482 GCA_016785325.1 Chascanopsetta lugubris | reverse complement strand
AGCAGGGTTCTGCATGAGGCCCTGGTCCTCAGAGAGAGAGAGGGAGAGAGGGAGAGAGAGAGAGAGAGAGAGAGAGAGAGAAGCAGGGGTCGGTCGGTGGCGGGGGCTGCACTCCCCCTCCCACCCCCCACCCCCCCTCTGGTTTGCGTGCTGGGGAGTAGGCTTGCGCTGTGTTTGTGCAGATGAGCGTCGGAGCGGGCACACCCTCTGCGGGCCTGTTCCCATGGGAACGGCAGTGATAGCGAACAGCTTGTTTTTGTGTTTTTTGGCAGTGTTGTCGGTGCTGGAGTACCGGCAGACTCTGGGGAGGTCTGATATGCAAAAAGCGTTGCCAGGTAGGGTTTACACTAAAAGAATGTTTCCCTTTGACTTTCTCCAGTGTGTTTTCACATCCACGCTGAGTTACTTGCGCGCGCCCGCGGGCTCAGTGGAATTTGACATGTTTCACCTTCGTCGGTGGACGACGTTGATCACAAGGAGTTTGTGTTTCACAACAAGCTGACAGACCCAACTTGTTCTTGAGGCTTCACAATCCTCAGGTGGATCGCGACATCCGCTTCAGTCCAATGACTTCAGTTTAGGGTTTCATGTCTCCACACGCTTCAGCGACAGACACTTGGCATTGGCTTTGACCCTTTTTGTTGCACATGGAATTCCACACCACATAAACAGGAAAATAAGCTTTCTTAAAATCTCCCCTTCCCATTAGATTTCATATGATAATATCGCTGCCTGGCTTAGCTGACTCCATTAGCATATTTGTAACTGTAAACCTCTTGTCCTTATCTGGGACAAATCCCCTGCAGAAAGGTGAGGAACTGTTTGCACTGTAGCTGAAAGTTAGAAACACGCTGGTTGGAGGCAATTCCAAGATATACATGACTCACATCCTTTTAAAGAGGTCAGTCTCCAACTGGGATGAAAAAAATACCCTCCTTTTTGTAAAAACAAAAATCATCGCCGCCTGTGTCCAGGAGCAAATGTCCCTCGCTGACCATCACACACCAAAGACAACGCAATAAAACTCCTCTCGGTTGTTGTTGTTTTCTTAACTATCAGACACACTTGGAGCGTGGACCGCGCATACTGAAATTAAAGTGTACGTTTATTGTGCAAACTACCGCCTCGCTTTGCGGTGTTTGGATTCTTAAACGAAAACATACCCCGTGAAAGCCTCCACCAGGCTTCTTGCTGAGAGAGCGAGCTGCACCGAGACCAAACACCTCCTCTCTCCCCTCCCGCCGCCCTCTCGCCTGGGACGGCGGGGTAATTACATCATTTGGAGATGGAATGAAAGCACTTTACAAGCGAAAGTAAGTGAAATGCTTTATTGCTCACGGAATTGCCAATTAAAAAGCAACACCTGGAACACAGGGGCCCCCGTGATGGGGGGCCGAGACCCGCCAGTCCCCTGATCCGCAGAGGCCCCTTGAGAATGTTTTTCTTTCCTTCCTTCGCTCCCCTTCTAGCCCGTCTTTATTCGCAAAAAGTTGCCGACAATGCACCTTCACACTGACTTACGTGGCCAAATAAGTCACCGAAGTCTGATGTGCTCTTGCACGTGAAGCCCCATTTCCTGGGCAGAGCATAATATGGCACGGCTACAGTGTAAACCCGCGCAGGGCACGCTGCTGAGAAAGAAAACAGTGGTGATTCTCTCCAGCACCCAATCCACCCCAGTCCAGTCCAATCCCAGATGTGTTCCAGGCTCAGGTCTGTTTCCCCCAGGAGAGAAAAATGGAGCAAACTGAACAAACAAAGAGGTGGAGAAAAGAAGAACGTCTTTTGGATTCTTCCAACAGCAGTGGAGGACTTGTCTGTTAACACCTCTTCATCTCTTTGGACAGATAACATCAGCTCCTCCGACTGCGCCTCCACCGTAACGCTAGCGTCAGCTGCTTTGCATCATTGGCTGATGCAAAACAGGAGTAATGTTTACTGTTTATCATTAGCATATCAACATCCGATAATTAGCACCCAGCACAACTGGTGCCATGGGAAAGTAGTGTCTTTGCAAAGCGACTGTGTGAAACTGCATATGCAGTGTTGCCCTAACAATAGAGCTCTGGAGGCTATTAACCACACATCTCCATGAGGAGGAGGCAATGAGGAAAGTCCGGAGGTGACAAAAGTCATTAGAGTTCATCCATCGAGGAATCAATGGATTTCTGGAGAACATCTTCTGGCAACAGCTGACGAGACATCGCTGCCGGCCCGGCGCACACAGAACCATCCCCCAGAGCCACGCTGCTAACATAGTTCAAAATAAAAACATACATCATCAGAGGACGAGAGGATTTTTTCCTTCATCTAGGCAAAAAATGCAAAGAGTGAATAAACAGATTCACAAATTCCACGTTCCCTGTTCCTCTGCCTCATCCTGGCTCCTTGCCCAAACGGCAGCCGTCTCTCGTGTTCGCCACACCCCTGCAGGTGTTCCCACTCGGCGTGCGACACCCACAGCAAGTATTAACATCAGCCCACGCTGCCATGACGACAGCGGTGACAACGATGCTGACGGGCGGTGCCATGGCGACAGCAGTCACACAGGCACACATTTGCTGCGTCAGAGGAGGACTTATTTATTTCCCGCAGATGTCTTTACCGGCACCACTGGCTTATTACTTTCGAGCCTGACTGACAGAGTCTTATGGAAAATAAATTGGCAGAAGTTCTCTTGATGCATGGAATATCACTTATGATGCTGCTTTGGTCCCTGAGGAGAGACATGAAAGGGGAAGGGTACTCCATGATAAGATGTATTGTTAGGAATAAGAGTGAAAGGGATGAGTAAAACCCTGATTAGGGCCCACAGCCCTTTTTGGAGCTGCTGTCAAAGTGCCTCTTGCAAATGCACAGCCCGCAGCCACGGATAATGTGCCTCTCATGTCTAAATAATAGCTGCTGCGCTTTGCACATCCTTATAAGATCCTGGCTCCACAGTTTACCAAGTCCAATGTTATCACTTGTTAAGCCTGCATACATTTTAGCGGCGGGGCTGGGGGGATGGGGGGGCATTATATAAAAGCACAGTGTCACGTTTACTCTTTGTGCATTCTCTTTCATTAAATACCGCTGCGGGAGGAATCCAGCTCTTTCATGCGCGGCTTACGTCAAAGTATTTGTACAGTGGCTGGTTAAAGGCAATTCCTGTGCTCGGCTTTCTAATTGTGGGAAGCGAGATCTGTGCTGAAATACAAGAAGTGTAAGAGGCAGTTTGTACTTTGACGAGATGTGTGAGGACTCTATTGCTTGTGTGTGTGTGTGTGTGTGTGTGAAAATTTAGTTTAGTTCTGCGCTGTACTTCAGAGAGGGGGATATATATACGTACATGTAAATGCATTCATCAGGGGCTTTTCGCCGACAGCCACATCAGCATGATGGTTGCTCTCCAGGGCCCAGTTTTAATTGTGGGACTAAATGTGATTACTACGAAACTTATTGCAAAATAACTGTCTTCATACTTGATGATCATTATTTCAAGTTACAAATATTGTATATGCGTTTACATACATGTGAATATGTGGACACACTGTAAACACACTGAAGATATAGCTACACATAAAAAGTGGCATGTTTAAATCACTAGAGTTCATGGGCAATGCCTGCTCTAGACTTGTATTCTTAGACAATCACGCGCTTTTAAGCTCTCGCGGGCCACATAAAATGATTTTGCGGGCAAGTTTGTGGCATAGATCAAGATTAAGATGGCACACTATTAAATGTCAAATGCTTCAACATCTCCTTATTAGATCTTCATTCAATCAATCAGATTTTATTCATACAGCCCACATTCACAAATAATCATTTGTCTCACAGTGTCAGTGAGTGACATTCTCTGTCCTTAGACCCTCAGCAAGAATATTGAAAAACCACCAAGAAAATAATAAATAAAAAAAAACATTTTTAGCAGGAAAGTAAGTAGAAACCTCTTCAGTTTGTTTGTAGTGGAACAAACAGTCTGTACTTGCCAGTGGCAAATTCATTATTTGCGTGAATCAAGGGCCATTAAAGGGCTGCTGTGGAATTCCCCCCCCAAAAAGGTTGTTAGTGGCAACCTCAGTGGTAGTGAAGTTACACTCAGTGTAAACACACTCTGATTTCCACACAACTATTTCAGATACTCCGGTGTAATGTTCTCTTACTGGTTAAACAGGAAGAAACCCGCATCAGTGTCATTGCCGCACATCAAAACAAAACAAAGCTTCCTCCATGATCTGAATGCGATGCTGGTAGTGATGCTACTCTCTGTCCAACATTGGTGGAAGTCCCCGTTTGGCCAAACAGGCTCATCTAGAAATCCTGCTCTGGGTTTACAACATGGTGTCTGCTGGAGTGTCACTAAGGCTGCAGGTTGTTTGTTCCCAGACTCAAGTATCTATTTCTGTTTTGCCTTGTTGCTGCTGTACGAGAGCTAGCTACCAGCGCTCTGGAGCAAACGCACAAACATCATACACATCACATGGACACACAGTTATTCTGGGGAGAACCTGAGGCACTTCCCACTGTAGCTATCTACAGGCTAGTGGAGCCAACTGAGTAAGTCCAAGTTTTTTCTTGCTCATGCAAAAGCATGGTCACTCATTGGCATTAAACTAGTTCAAAGAAGTGCATACTGTCCCTTAAATGGTGCCAATAATTGTATACAGCAATAATCCATGTACAATGTGCAAACTCAATTGTATGTTTAATGTACAAATGTATAGGATTTAGTGACATCTTGTGGAAAAATTGCATGTTGTGACCTAGTATCCATTTCATGACCTTTCCCTCCCAAGCACGTAAGAGGACCTATGGTTTGCCTTCAGGCGGTGGCCTCATTCCTGATTTAACATACAAATGTAAATGGCTCGTTAAATGTTGATTATTATGAAAATCTGTGTATTCATTTGATCATACACACTTAAAAGCATCATTGTAAGTATATTTGGATTTTAAAAATTTTAAACATGTTAAAAATGTTGAGAATTTGACCTAAAACTTACATACTACACCTTTAAGTCATTGCTTGTCAATTGTTAGCTCTTCTGCTTTGATCACCAGTACATATCACTGAAAACATTTTGAAATTGTTTCTTGATTAAAAATCCCTAAAATATAATAGTCATGCTTGTAAGTGACTTGTCACATTTTATACTAGTATGTGTCATATTTAATGCTGTGTTTTTGAAAACATATATTGAAAAATATTCATTTATTTTTGCCTTGTTGTTTTCTTGTATCATGGATTCTCATTTGTGCAATGACTTGTCTGTTTTCGTGTTGTTTCTCTTATTCGTTGTTTGTACCTGACCTCTCGAGGACAACTGGTGTTAAGGAGCCTTTTGACAAATGCTGGCATTTTTACATTGATATGTTCATCAACATGCACTGTAAAAAAAAAAGTACAAATTCAAAAAAAAATGGACAACAGAGGGCCAACGGGCTTTGTAAGCTGGGGCCAGGCCACGTAAATCTTCCTCCTGGATCTTTCCCTTATCCGACCAAGAGAGGGAGGGGCGGGGGGGCGGGGGGACGACATAGAAAAATAACACACCTGAAATGACCAACACCTATGACACATTGATACATTATGCCTGAGCCCAGAGCGTGACTGACACTAATGCCCACCTGTAGCTCTGCCGTCTGTGCCAGCATGTCTGACAGAGAAGTAATATCCATTTTGAGTGGGTGAAATATTCATTGGCACACCTTGGGTGCACCAGAGGAGCTGTATAATGTGTCAGCTCAGGATGAGGCAGGTGCATTCATCTCACTGACTGGAAAGGAAGGTTAATTGGGGTGAATAACGGTCAAACTGACCCTTGACTGTAAAATCAGAACAAATGAAGACTCTGGAGCGGAAAATGCTTCAGATGCATATCCAAAAGGGATCCGATCGAATCATTTTCGTGGAGTCGTTGACGAGTCATACAACACACAGTCTGAAATAGTATATGCGTTATAAGTTCGACATCCACGGTGGAGTCTGACACACTGGTTTGGAGGAGAGGGGGAGGCAGAGCTCGGCTCCAACAAGCCTCTAGTGCTCTCATTAGTCTTTCCTTATCTACTGTATGTGTCCTCTCCCTCTGTGTAAGCTACATGTATAAGGAGGTATAGGAAAACTCCCTGTATATACAGCGCTATACAAGTGAATATCACTTATCGTACAGGGCACCAAGTGAAAGTGCGCTGTGTGTGTTGGCTGCAGTTCAGTCACACACGCAATCTGTCATACGCACAGTTAAATGTAATATCTGTGTTTCCACGAACAGAGCGTCTGAACAGTTGTTTTTGCAAAGAATTGTACGGAATACAAATGGTTCTATTGCTAATACCAACAGCAACGCATCCACTAAATCAATTTCTGAGCTCTGGGAAAGTGGTAACATCACAAGAGGAAAGTTTGGAGGGTCAGGCAACACTAACAGTCAGCGGGCTTTAATCGAAACCACAGTTTAGCCACAATTCTTTGGAAGGGAGACCACAGCAGACATGTTTCCTGCTAAATTTAGAGGGGACTGCATTTCCCAATTTCTCAGAGATCTGGTCAAACGTCAATGTAATTAATGTGTTAATGTGGTTGAGTTAATACCGGGAGTTGGTTCATGTGGCATGGATTCTCCCAATGGAAGCCAACAAACCATTTTTAGGACAATAGCACACAATTGATTTCAAGGTCGTGATAAAATGGAGGATCCATCTCCGCTTCCTCCTGCTGCGCAAACCAGACGCCGAAATATTCCCGGCATGGGTGCTGCCATCTTGTGGTTTTTAACTTTATTTGGAGTTGTGCGCTGCGCTGCGATTGTGGTGTGGAGCCTCGGTATTGAGGTTCCCGCTGATGCAGACTGAGCTGTCAATCATAAGGTTTCCCAACATAGTATCAAATGCTGAATGAAAACCAAATTTACTGGAAGTAAAATTCCAGCAACCGTCTGTGATAGAATTACATTTGACATTTATTTTGACTTTTGGTAAAGTCCATGTCTTGACTGTTAACGATGGGACACTATGACCTATGCTGCAGCCAACCACCAGGGGATTGTCTTATTACAGATCTTTACAGTCTATTAGGCAGGGTTGTCAAACATAAGGCCTGCGGGCCGGAACTGGCCCACCAGAGGATGCACTCAAGTACTTTTATTAAATTCAAAACTGTATTTTTTGGCACTAAAACAAAAGGAGCATTTGAAGTAGTCATAGTTTATAGGTCATTATGCTGTGATTTTACTGGTCCCGCCCACTCCAGATCAAACTGGGCCGTATGTGGCCCCTGAACTAAAATGGGTTTGACACCCCTGGTCTGGAGCATCAGGTATTTAACTGACTGACTGTTCCATTCTGTTGCCTGCTGTCACTTTAATCTCTTTTAAGGATGTATCAGCTTTTCCACCTTAGCCTCCAACACGTAAAATAATTGAATGTGATCTTTTTACTTCAGGTTTCTGGTGTTTTTTTATTCAGCTTTTCCTCTTGCACAGCAAAATACACATACATTTAGATGGATGGAAGTGAACTCTGTGTCATGGCTCACTGGGACATATGAATAGAACCGAGTCATGGTTAAAGTTACAAGTAACACATGCTACATTTCCAACTATAAGTCAAAATGTCTGCTCTGAAAAGGTCCATTTTCTCTCACGTGCCACGAATCACACAAGTTAGATTAACTATCGCCTCTTTAACTCTTGAGCGTTACTATCAGACTGCTCATATATCTCGCTGGACTTTGTTTTCTTACTATCGCAATGTTCCCTGATCCAAGTTCCGACTCAGGAGAACACAGAGTTCCACCGAACGAACAGAACCGACTCAGGAAGACACCTTCGACCTGGGTGTGTTACCCCCATCTTACATCGTTGAACAGGGGCAGCACAGATTGCGAGAGTGATGCAACAGATGTGCGCGAGGCATCGAACAGAAGTTAATTTGCAACATCTGTCAATGGTTAAGCTCGGAAACGTGCGTTAATACAACTCAACAACGCAGCAAATAAAACAGATGTGTGTGTGAGTAAACTGGTGTTTATGCACTGCAGATACATGCGTACATGTCAGCTGATTACATCTGTCAGACGGGGACATGTGCGCTGAACCCAGGCCGCCACACTCTGTGCTGGTTCCGGTTCCAGGGCCGACTTATGGCTCAGTATTTGAACCAGCTGGCTCAAATACTCTACTCTGTTAACCATGACACCGTCAGCCATCGATATATGCGTTTTACATTTTATATACAAGTGCGGTGTGTACGATTTCCGTAAAAAGGTTTTGTTATTTTATAATCCCCCTTAAATGTATGACTTGTTTTTTACATGACCCTAAAACGAGGAAAGATTTGTTTGCCGTTTTTGTCACTTCAAGTCAATACTACAAGGCAACAACATACAGCAGGTTTTAAATTTTGGCCCACTGTGCATTTGAGTTTGACACCCCTGTCTTACACTCTGTACCTTGAAGGAAACATTATCGTCTCTCTCCGTCTCCCCATCATCAACAGTCGGTGCATGTCGGACACTTGTATGAGAACAAATGACTGTATAAGGAGAGTGAAAGTACACAGATAATCAATGCCATACGACATTTGGCCACTGTTGTGTTTACCTCCGTCTGCCTGCTACATTGATGAATGAGGACGGTACTTTGGAACAAAACTTTGTTGCTCGTGTGTGAACTGTTGTTAGCGTGGGCTGGTTCAGCGGGAAGCGCCGAGCGTCTGAGGACTAGAACCCAGACAGGGGACGCGTTGTATGATACCGGATCCTGGCCTGCACATGTCCTGCATTACGTTGTTTTGAATGTACACATGGTCTTCAAAAGCAGCTGGGCTTTGATAGACCGCCACTCTATACTTTAGAATTCCCTTAAAGGTGCAGTGCGTCACTTCTATCTGTAGAAACACAAAACAAGTATACGCAGACATTTTAAGAATGCATAATCACCTAATTGTATGAGTTGCTTTTTACATTTGCAGAAGAGGCCTTTAACGTATATTTACATCAGGGGCGGGTCCTTGCGATGGGGGCCGCCATGTTTTCACGATAGCCCAGACATACTAGACATCTTATGAGCTTTAATGTCAGCCGAGGACTAAGTTCTCCGGCATGCTCGGATGGGAGGGGTGAGGTGATGGATACAATATGCAACTTCACCAGTAGATGTCACCAAATCGTACACACCGGACTTTTAAGGCGGTTAATTGTACAGAAACATGGTTCTCAGAGGAATCTGGATTCATCACAGCACTGCCTAGATCCACCTGGTGCATCCTGTGACAATGTTTACTCTTCTCTTCATTTGTTCAGCTGTCTCGTCCTCTCTCTCTCTCTCCCTCTACATCTCTCTCAATCCCTCTCTCACTGGCTCTCACACACACACACACACACACACAGTCACACAGATTGCAGTTTTTCAGAAGGGAGAGAATTTCATGAACGCCCACATCAGGTTGTGTGATTGAGCGAAACATGAAGGCAGAGTGAAATCCTTCCTCGAGCGTCACATCACAGCTGCGGGTCGATTTCCATTTGAGTCAAATAAATATAAAAAATGTAAAAAATGACGAGAAACGCCACCTCCATCAGGCGAAAACCTCACTTCAACCACACCGATATGCTCCGCTTGCTCTCCGGACTGCACCGGAGGAGAGGAGCGAGAACATCTGGCCGTGGACGGTCGTTACAGAGCGAGTTCCAGTGAGCTGAGGGTTTGAGATATTTCGAGACAAAAGGTCATTCACCAAACGACTCCCTCGCTCACCTCCTCGTGTGTGTGTGTGTGTAAACACCCAAAGCGCCGGAGCTTTTTTCCATTACCTGACACCGCTAAGGCTGATTTTATGTAAACACAACCTGGGATCATAAGAAAACTGGGACACCGTCCATCTCACGTCTCACCATGTCCTCCAGCACACATGCATACCTGCATGCTTCCCCATGGTGGGAACATTGTTGTGCACCAAACACCTTCTTACCCCTGACACTGTGGGTTACACGCAGAGTTCCCATGTCTTGCATTACACATGAACTGCCCCGATGTTTAAAAGGTGCAGTGGGTAGCTTTTGGTGACATCTAATGGTGGAGTTGCATGGTGAAGTGAGAGAAAAATGACGAAAATCGTGTACACTGCACCTCGAAAGGACTCATTCTAAGGTAATGTAAAAAGCAAGGCTTACATTAAAAAAAAAACCGTCAGTACATAACTGTTTCGTATCACGCATATCATATTAATACAGGCGGAAATAACAAAAATGCACCAAAATATTACGCACTGCACCTTTAAAAATGTTTTTGCTTCGTCCAAGATGTGGGAGAAGCGACATCAGTAAAGTGCTGTTTCCTCCGTCCCTCCAGCAATGGCTTCGCCCCTTTGGCTGCTCGCCTGCCGCCCGACATGCTCCACGTCCCATGTTTCCATGGCCCGTCAGACACACAACCTTGTGCTGCCCCCCCCCCCCCCCCCCCCCCCTGGCCCCCCCCCCCCCCAATACGCCCACCCTGGGTTTGGCACCACCAGCTGTTGAATGCATCAGGCCCCAAAATGGCTCCTCAGCTGCCACAGTGGCAAAGACAGAGAGAGAGAGAGAGAGAGGGAGAGAGAGAGGGGCAGAGAGGCAGAGAGAGAGCGAAGCCTGACAGACGGAGCAGCTGCCGGGCTCAAACGGGCCAAGGTCACTCTGAGAATGAAATTTAGCACGAGTACCTGCTAAAGCATTACATTGGAAGCATGATTATTAGATTATTTCAGATACGGAGGAATCTGTGTTGAATCAATCTGAGGCAGAGACTTTCCAACCGAAAACCTCCCGGAGAAGAGAGGCAACGGCACGTCAACAATTCCCAGATTATCGTCTAAATAGTTGAGTCAATATTTGCAACAATGAGAGATTACCATCGGTCCGCCTTTAGCTCTTCACACATAAAAAATGCATGTCACAAAGTGAGGCCATTTTATTCCATTATCACTTTTTTGGTAATGGGATTAACATAATTTGCAATCAGATTGATGTAATTATGCCGCGTGGAATTTGTCACTCTCCAATCCTGTTAACTGCCGCGGCGGCGGTGCAGAGATAAAGAGCTGGCAGCTGATTTATTGTTGCTGTTCACACGTAGTGAACGCTGCCCCGTGGCCATGTACGACGGCGCCACTCCCATATTAGACTCTTTAAAGGCGGCTGCGTCTAATAAACCAATCAGCAGTGTCAAGCTCAGACGGCATGTGGCACGGAGCTATTCCCATTGAAGTCGCCGCAGACTCTTCCCAGAGGGCGAAGCTACGAATCAAGTTGAGTTTGTTAAGTTTGGGGAGAGATCAGTGATTGTTCCCCCGAGCAGGGCGACCCCGCAGGGGGTGGAGCTGCCGTGGGCCCCCCCGGGCGGGGGCGGCCGGGGGGGGGGGGGGGGGGGGGGGGGGGGGGGGGGGGGGGATTCAGTGACGGAGGTTATTTGCCTAAATGAATTTAGAAAACACCGGTAAAACAGTGTTTGTCTTAAGAGGAGAAATACTATTCGAAGATGTTCAAAAATGGCAACTCCTGATGTGCCCCCCCTCCCACAGCCATGCCATGGCCACGTTGCCATGGAGATGGCATTAAAGCCAGACAGCATCAGGGTAACAAGTCTGCATGGATGCAATAAAACATAATGGAATTAAAATTCACTGCACACATGTCGACGTGCTGTTGTTATTTCCTTCAGCCTAATCTTCTTATCCAAGTAGTAGAACCTATGGTGGCCTCTAGTTATTAGTATTTACTTTGTCTATTCTGGGCTACTGTAAAAAGATGGTGGTTCAAAATGACGGACTCCATAAAGATGATCCCCACCTAATATTTGATTTGGCAGATTTTAAGGGGTTTCTATCGTTTCTATCACTGAAACATAACATTTCTGTTCGGAACAGGTTCACACTGCTCGGACCCAAAAGCATGAGATGGGGATTGAGAGATGAGTTCAATGTTTTTACTTCGCTCAGGCAGGTTAAAAAAAACAAAAGGAGAAATTCAAAAACGAAACTAAAGGAAAAATGCAAAAACAAAAGGAGCACAGAGGCTCGCGAAACAAGGAACAAGGAAGTCAACTGGATCTGGGAAAATCTGACCAGATGACGTGAGGTTCTGACGCCACATAAACGACGCACTGACAACAGACGGAGAGAGAGGGGAGAGTCTAAAGGGAGAGCAGGGATCACGGACAGGTGTGGGTCATCACGAGGTGACGGCGAATCAGGGAGAGACGCAGACGAGGCAGACAGCGCGCAGACAAGACAGGAAGACAAGGAGCTGTCGCCAAAGTAAAACAGGAAGTGGACGAAGGGAACAATAGACACAGAGGAAAGGACATGACATGAACTAATGGGCCTTAACACTTAACAGACTTGGCGGTGCGAGACATTTACTGTGCAAAGTTCATTCAAAAGATGCATTCATGATTGAATGTGTCTAATCAAGTAAAAGTACATAAATATTAGTACATGGATACATAATAATATTTATGTACTTTTATTTTCATACTGACTCATGTAGATGTTCGTGACATTTGTCTGACTCGTTTGAACACATGTTTTTCATTTGAAATCAGATTTCATGGGACTCATTTACCTCATCTCCTCGTATCTTGGCTGGTATATTGGATGATATATTCGATATGAAAATGCGTGATAATTGTCACTGAACGTCTCAGGTTCTAAATCACTACGTTTACAGCGTGAGGGAGTGAGCTCCGTCCGACAGAGATGAGCGACGACTCTCTCGCGGCTGATTGGACTAAACTAGTCATCGGCTCAGCCCCACAGCGTCGCGCCGACTGACCCACTTCTTAATGAACGCTGAGCACACCAACTGTTTTCCTCCTCAGAGACGCGCCTGATCCTGGGCCAGTACCGTTTGATTGACTCCAACAACTCCGTCCCACCCACCCACTCCATCCCGCCGGCGCTAAAAGGGTGTTTCCTGACAAGTGAGGTCGTTTTACATTTATGCGTTAAGGTTTTAAGGCCGAGGCTTAGGTTCAGAATTTATTGGCTATTGTATAATGTTTCATGCAGGAGTCTGGGGCGACTGCCTTGTGTTTAGCCGCCGGCGCACACTCAGGAAAAGCCAATGTATTTTGATAGCAGTGAGAGCTGAGGCTGTCACAGAGCGTGCCCGGGGGAAACTCACCTTTTTGCATTTCTGTCTGATTGCGTAAACTCCTGTCACCCGACAAAAGCGCCTCTGTGAGGTCTGCGCCGCCGTAATTAACTCCGATTCGGCTCGGCAGATTATTTTTACATCGACTCCAAGGTTGCACTTTATCAAATATTAACCTCCTCCGTGGCACGCTTGCTAATTAATGAGGTTTATGCGCAACGCCGTTGCCCTCTGAATATGTATTTACACAACATGCCATCTTGCGAGGTTGGGAGGAGGCCAAGGGAGACGGCGATGGCCTGAATGCCGTCGCTTCTTGTTTATGAGAGAAAAACACCTGAGGCAGATCTTCCTTTAAAGCCATCCAACCTGTCTTGATTGAGAGGCAAGGACACGCATCAGCATCAATGGCGATGGAAAGCTCAGCGGCCCATGTGGAACCACCGCGAGTAATGCGTGAGGTATGTGCCTATTCACTGGTTCCTGACCCCTCGCAGCGCTGGAAATGATGTGCGCTGCAAACCGGAATGTTTTGATATCGCTGCCTTCACCTCAACCGACAGCTTCACATCTGCTCCGAGTTAATATTTCGAGTGGGTGTGAGAGATACACATTCTGTTCTCTACCTGAGTTTCAGTCTTTAACTCGCAGCCTCTCCTCCCTCCCTCCCTCCCTCCCTCCCTCCCTCCCTTCAGCACACACTATGTTTACACGGACACAAATGATAAGAATATAAGCCTGGTATGAACAAAATGTCTCACATAAACACATTCATCAGAAGATTCTGATCCGATCCAGCTGGACTTTCACATTGTTCATGTAGCGGCGTGAGCAGCCACAGTCTCCATGAGATGACTCCATCCTGCATTTAGGTCATTTTATGGCTGTTCGACCATGTTATTCATGATATTCCTGACGTTACAACCGTGTGTTTAGCTCTAAGAGTAAGGAAAATAGTAGGTCCCCTTTAATGTGCATGTTACTCTGTGTATGTGTCACGCACACACACACACACACACACACACACACCTTTCTACCACCTCTCACGTACTTTCACCCCACATTCCATCTATTTCGCAAAATGACCCCAATCAGAACAAGAAACTACTTTCACGTACTATGTTAGGACTGGTCACACCACCGGGAATGTCTGAGCTCTCGGGGAAGCTGTGGCCAATCAGGTCGGCCGGACAGGAAGTAAAGTGAAAGGTGTGCATTCCACTTCCTGCTCGACAGACCTACGGCGCGTGGTCCCCGAAGTCCGCCACACGGCGTTCATTTGTTTACAACACGTGTTTTTATCCGTGTACGTTTCTCCTGATGCCTCTAATGAGACATTATTGTGATTCAGCATCTCATGGACTCATACGCTCATCAGCTGCGCAGCCCAGTCGGAATCTCACATGACTGTTTGAAATGTTCTTCCGCATGCCGACAAACAGCTAGGGTGTCAGTCAGCTCCTCGGACGGACGATGGGAGAGAGCCCTGCAGGGCTTCCTGCGTGCGTGTTCAAACAATAAACCTGGAATGTCACGGGTTAAAAATGTGGACAAACACATCCACCCATACATCACACACACTGACACACTCGGAATGCTGAGTGTGAGCACATCATAACCTCTAACCCAGCGTGACACACAGACACATGCACACTAATGAGTCAGTTGACTGGCTCTGTGTGTGTGTGTGTGTGTGTGTGTGTGTGTGTCTGATACCATGTTGGGTAAAAACCTCCCGTTGAAATCCAAGAAATATGGATTCAAATGACCTCTTAACTCCTCTCTGTCTCTAAACAGGAAATCATTTTTTGCGGTGTGAGAAAAGTGAGGCGAGGCCAAACCCATGTGTAATTTTGTTTATTGCAGGGCTGCATTAGCTTCTCCGCAAGTCACTTATTTTGTTTTCGACTTCCAAGGCCCTTTTGCTTTTGCCGTTCCAGCTGTTTTTTAATCTGTCGGCTGCCTCCTCCAGCTGACTCCGGTTGTGTTGTTATCGTGCCTCATCTTGAGTTGTGTCAAACATTTTGCACTTCTCTGTTTTTGTACATGATAAACAATTTGCAAACTTTCAATCTACGACACCCACACACACACACACACACACACGGGATCACGTTACCTTACATGGTGTTTGTGTGTGTGCAGATTTCTATGCAAACAGGATCATGTTTTCACCTCTGTCCCATTAATGAAATGATCCACTCATTCGTCTCCTCAAAGTAAAGATGATGTCATGATGATAACATTACGTGTGGGATGATTTCAATATTAAAGAAAAGATAAGACTGAGTGCTCAGCGAGTTGGCTGTGTCGTTTATCAGGTTGTTACAGATCAGTAACGTTACAAACACATTTCTTTATGTTCTATGAGTTCCAGCTACGAGTCAAAGCAGGAGAGATTCACCGCAGCGTTAAAAGACTGGTGCAAGGTGTAGAATGTACTGACATCTTGTGGGGAAGTTGCGTCTTGCAGCTGAATAACCCCCTCGTGCCTCACCCTCCTGGACTTCAAATATTAATAACATACCAACAATAACAACAGCAGCCCCCATAGAGACGACCTGCGCCTGATGTAAACATAACCATCTCATATATGGAAAATGGAAACAATTCATGCGCTCGATTGCATTTCCAGCAGCGGCAATAAAAACACAGTTGTTTACAACCTACACACTGGCCCTTTAAAAGATACATTATTATTATTATTATGTGGAGCTCATCAACGGACTGTTGGAACAGAGACGAAAACCTATCAAAACAACCACTACTGATCATCAGTCTCGCGCGTCCATTGGTCCGCTTCAGACAAAACTACCCATGATTCACTTGTGACGACGGTGGTGCGAAGTCAGAACAAGGAAAACAAGTGTTTGAGCAGCGCAGCCGGTCTGCAGCTCTGGGACCCCTCTCGCCGAAAAGAGGAAGTATGGGCTGGTTTTGAAAGCTGTCAGCGCGCTTGTAAAACAACAGCACATCTCCCATAGTTCCCTCTCTCTGCAGCACATCCATAATTGACAAACGCAGCCACGAGGCTCCAGCTCCGACACTGACAAGGCCTACAGAGCTACCGCAGTCCACGTTACGGATCATAGGTGACTGGAGGAGTAAAGCAAGTAACTCCGATACAATCCGATCCATTACCCACGACGGTGAATCACTCTTAACTGAAGGGACATGTATTTAAACATCATATGATCATTCGAATTCCATCCGATCCAATACATTGTATTTTATTAGTCTGTAGCGTACACGTCAAACTCACGGCCCAAATCTGGCCCCCGAGGTCTTTTTATGTGGCCCCCCATGATTGTCTACAAATGAAAGTCCATTGCCCATGAACTCAAGTTAATTAAGCATTAATTGTTGAATTATACTTTTTCACGTGTAGCAATATATTCAGTGTGTGAACAGGTGTTACAGTGTGTTACCGGTTTTAGGTGCATTGAAATGCATACACGATATTTGCAACTTGAATAGATAACAATCAAATATGGAGACAGTTATCTTATATGTATCAATATGCGAAGTAGCAATTACATTAGACCCACAATGAAAGCCGGGCCCCTTGAGAGCAACCATGATGCTGAGGTGGCCCTGGATGAAAACTAGTTTGACACCCCCGGTCTATAATATCTTGTCATGACTATTGAATCGTCTTAATTGAACGTAAATGTATTACTCCTCTTCTCGGTTGTCCTCCCCACACACTATTCTCTGACTTCACATGAATAAAGGATGACATCAAAACGCATAATGGGAAAGGATCAGTGACAGACCGCAGAGAATTATCCTCCAGCTGTGTGCACATCCTCTGTGGACGAGCTGTGGGTTTTGTGAAGCCTTTTCCCGGCTTGCCAGGTCATTGTTTTGGTTTGGAGGCCCACGGCCGCGCTGTTTTGGTTCATTCCCACCACTTCTGTCGGCCTCGCTTCCAGCGGCGGGCAGCTGTTTTTAACAAGACAAGACTTCGGGAACCCGCTTGCATGTTATTTACGCAGCAGCAAACACGTGAGCTTTCAACTGCTCGCTGAGACAAAGTGGAGCTTTCGGCTGCTAAGGAGCCACATATCTGCGGACCAGGGGATGGAGGAGACCAAAACATAGATAAAAGACAGTGAGACTGTTGGCGCTGGATGAGCACCCGGGGGATTTTCGTACACATAGCTGCCCTTGCAGCCGTGGATTCTGACCGTAAACACAAATACATGAACTGACCACTTTATTAGGTACACCTTCTCTCAAATAATACGCATTAATCTCACAGCTGTCTTTAGTTTTCCTGGAGCACTTTGTCGGCCGCACATCCATATCATGAATTCCCCAATGACTTGAATCCCAAATGTATGCAGGCTCATTTGGTAGAGCAGCTGCCTTTGGAAGCGAGGGTGGCTGGTTCAAATCCAGCTTGGCGGCAGTGTCACTGGCCGTGACACTGATACCCCCCGCGGCCCCATGTGCTCTGGTCGCAGTAGCCCGGCTCACTGGATCAGCGGTCGAAGATGACGAGACATGACACATCTACGCCAAAAGGGTTGAAACTGTGACTTCTGGAGGCCTCTCCAGTGCAGTGCACTCATTAGTGTGTTCGAGACAACACTGTGACACGATGAGCTTTGCGGTACAGAGTGCAGTAACTCACGTGCTCGTCATTATGGTACAACAAGGCCACAATAGACTTTTCCCAAAGTATAACTAGCATTAAAACCTGCACCTAAATAAGCAGACACGGGTTCCTCAACCACTCAGTATGATTATTTACATATCCAGCATATCAGTTCTTCATGTGACAGTAAGTGTCTTCCATAGGAGGGAAATTGGGTCCTTCCAATCACATGTATCCAACCCAACATAATAGAATATCCATGTTCTGGTCTGGTCTACCTCCTGATAAGAGTGGGCTCAGCCAAAAATCCATACACAGAGACGGGTTGCGAAGATCAGACTTGCAAAATAGCGGTTTGAATTTCAGCGAAATTGAAGCATGTGAGAGGTGTTTAAGAAGGAAACACACACACACACACACACACATCTTAAGGACACCTCTGAGATCAATATACACGGATTGAAAACAGCACATGATGCGTCCCCTTTCAATGTTGCCAAAGTTCAGACTTTCTTAGACTGCAAGGTCAGCCGTCGTCTCGCCAGTTAATTATTGGCAGCAGAACAACTCACCCTCTCTGCGGCCTGTTCAGACAGACGATCTCTCAGTGAGGAGCCCATTTTACTCCTGGACTCGCCAATCTGCTGCAGAACACAGATAAAACAAGCGCAGCTCCATCAATCCAAAGTAATCCTTCTTTACTCCCTCCCACAGGGTCAATACAAAACAAACTCTGAGGGTAAACAGAACAGGAGTATGTGTTCTATTTTATTCAATGGAAAATGTATTGATCGTCTTCTTCTTCTTCTTCTTTGGGTGATTGGAAAAGAAAACTAAAAATCCCACTCTGCAGGAGAGAGATCCATTCTTGGTATGATACCAACTAAAGTCTTTGTACCTGTGCTTCATCCAGAAGAGGCTGAATTCTCTCTCTGGCTTCCTGCTCAGCTCTCTCAGCCCACTGAGTTGGCGAGACCACTTCAGACCTGTATATACACAAAGATATAAATATCACATGGTGTTATAGAAGACATTCTGAGGCTGGGAGACTGAACTAAAAAAAAATGCCAGAAGAAGACCACTTATGAGGTCTGGGATAAACGAAATGGATGCATGCTGACAGAGGATTTTTGTAAGACAAGAAGTGTTTCAATTTGTGAGAGAGAATTCAGATCGTTTGTGAGTTTGCTGCAATAAAAGAGTTCAGATTCATGATTGATTATCAATACCAACACATCAGTCTTAAGGAATAATGAGTCTCATTCATCATTTCCCCCATTTGCTGCAGTTAAACAAGGTCAAGACTGTCAAACTAACACTGCTCTGCATAGAGAAACACCCTGTGGATGCTGCAAGGAATTCGCCATGGCTTCTCTCAGTTCATGCATCAATGGAAATATGAGCAAAGCGTGACATGTTTCTCACGGTGACTCCAGCTGAGATCAGTTAAGCGAACTAAAACTCCTCAGAGATTAATTTGACGAGTGTGACATGGATGTTTCATGTAGGAGACAATCTTCCGAGTGTGGAGGGGTCTATTGTGCCACACCCAACCAGCTGAGATCACAAGTGACGGCCTCGCAGTTGTCAACAGCAGAAGCAGATAGAAAAAAAAATGTGTCTCTGGGTCCAAACATAGAAGATGTCATGACATCACAATTTCAGCTGTCTGCTTCAAAGCTCACTGTGAGCTTTCCAGGACTTCAGAAAGCTCATATCAGCTAAATATAGAATGTTGTAAAATGCTGTCAAATTCCCAGCAACATTTAGATTTTTGAAAAGCCAGAAACACACTCTTTTACTTTGTCATGAGAAAAAAAAATGCCCCAAAAAGAGCGACAACGTTCAGGATACAGGTGCAGATCCATGTCCATTCTCTCTCTCAGATCTGCGGTGATCTTTTGGGAATAGATGTTTTCGCTGTTGCTGAGGAGATGAAGCTGCTATCACAACAGACATCGTTGTCTGTTCTACTCACTGTGGGCAATTACACCGATGTTGTTACTTCACATATAATGGTTCATTAAATTGTGAGGCCTCCCACAATCAGCACTTTGGTAAATGACTGCTCAAATTACTACTTTGATCTGGCAGAAAGATTTATGTGATCACTTTAAGTGGGACTATTGACAAGTATTTCTTCTTTCAAAACAAACCAGCAGAAAATGTTTGTTATGTGCAGCACGGTCTCTGTTGAGAATGACGACACATTTGGATGAATATTACCCACGTCTTCATTCCACAGAACTGATTCATAATGTCTTATGTCCTTTAGTGATTTTTTTCTTGATTTTTCTTCTGAAATGGAAGATGGGAGCACCACACCTTTGTACCAAAACTATACCATAAAACCACCGTACCTTAGTCTTTGAATGCGTTTAGCTTCTTCGCTACTCAGCTGGTTGAGCTCGTTCAATCTCCGGGTCGTCATCTTCTCCAGCCACGCATTCCTGTAGCACGCCACCAGTCATCAAACGAAACAAAAATGCAAGAGCAATTAAGCGTCTCATACAAATAACTTCTAATCCTCTCCTCGAAAATCAAGCTGCTTGCCACTGATTAATTGGAAAGAACAATCGCAGTAATTAATGCTTGATTAAACAGGGACGTATGAGGAATACTAAATGAGGTGCTCATAATTACTGAAAACAGGACGTCTATTAATCATTCATAAAGAGAAATGGCCTCAATCTAGCAGACGCCTGGATTAATACGGCGGAAAGAATTATCTTGAGTCACGATGAAAGTGTTGCCGGTAGCTCTCTGCTAGTGGGGTCTGACATAGAGGTTAAAAATGTCTCTACAAAGAGAGGACTCATTAATGTCCCCTGTCCCCTAGGTCTCGTCTTTTATTGCTTTTTTCTAAATTGTGCAATGTTGAAATGACAAAAAAGCAACTGTGACTACTACGGTGATACATAACAGCTTTTCACTGTGAAAGGCTAAAACAGACGAGATGGAGGGAGGTGGAGGGGTTCGACTTTACCTTATTGCTTCATTCTGAGCTTGATTCTTCTTTTCCCAGCTCAGGCCCGGCTCTGCTCGCAAACCTGCAGCCACATTTGGCTTTGGAGGGCTCATCACAGGCTTCTCCGGAGAGAAGAGACACCGAGGCTCTGGTCTACCCCTCTGAGGAGATCGGCTGAGATAAAAGCAGATGGATAGAAAGAAAAATAAACACAGGCACAGAGAAATATGCTCTATGACGAACCGAGATAAGAGAGGTGTGTAGGGTAAAGAACTTGTTATACACACTGAACCGACAATTTGATCTTCCTCTATTTTAAACATGAGGCCTAAGCTGCATGATCGATTTGAACTTAAAGTGAAAGTTGTGCTTTGGTGGATGTGTGTGCTCTCTATGATTGAGCTCATGGCGAATCAATGTGCAGATTCATTCATACTGGATGTTAACAGTTATCTTGAGATTGGACATACAGATATTACTACGGAATAAACCCCAGTTATGTAACAAACTTCAAATGTCTACTGTGGCTTGAGAATGCATTGGCAAACGACAAAATGTTGTGACTTTTAACAATCTAATGTGTCATCGGCTCCACAGAGATTAAAAGCTCACCGCTGCAGAGGAGGAGAGTGAGGGGACGTGGGGATCCAGGGCACAGAGCAATCTCTTTGAGGGAGCTCGTTCACTCGGAGCCGAGAGGAAACTGTGGGCAGCTGGAAACCGGCAGCTTGCTGTGAAAATGATGAAACGCCTTTTCAATATGATCACTACATTCTTTTTTGTTCCGCTACATCTGTCTTTTCACTCTGTAGCCAAAGCCCATTAGTGAAAATACTCTTTATCGGGTACACCTTGCTAGTGCGGTGGTGGATTTCCTCTTGCCCCCTGAACTGTCTTAATTCTAAACGGCATAGATTCCACAACATGCTAGAAATATTCTTCAAACATTTTAGACTCATACTGGTATGAGGCAGCTGCTGAAGATTTCTAGCCTGCATCTCAGATGTGCAGCATTTGATTGATATCTGGAAACTGTTGGAGCTCATACTGAACTTCAGCAGACTGTGTGATTTTGCCTGCACGCACTGAACTGCTGCCATGTGATTGGCTGATTAGATAACTGCATTAATGATCAGTTAAGCAGGTGTTACTAATATTGTGGCAGGTGGGTATACGTTTCAAAACATGTATTATGTTTCAACATACTCGTTCAGTACATGACTTTGTAAGTAAGGTTAAGGCTGCACCTTCTTCGTGATGTAAGCTTTTCGTCTGTCAGCTTGTCCTCCCCTCCTGAAGACAGGGTTGGTCTGAGGTCGTTCCTGCAGCTTTGTCAGGCCACTCTGCCGGGCCAAGGTCTCCAGATTAACCCTCAGCACCTCTCTTCTGCTCATGGGAGGCTGGTAGAAAGTGGTTTTGTATTTCTGTGGTGCCGGCCGATTATCTGGAGTCACAAAGTAAAAAAGAAAAAAAAAGAAAAATGTGAGTTGGTTTTATCTAACGTGCATTGAATCAGACAGGAGTTGAGCAAATGTTTACATCAAAATATCCCAAAATCACCTGAAAATATAATTGGTTGAGGAATACAAAGACGTTTAAGAGTAAATTTTTGGATAAATCAACTGGGGACATAGATATTGCTGCAATAGTAAACTGAAGTCCAACGTTTCTACCACTAGAGTGAGTCATGAGCCACCACAGTGCCTCTCCTCCTCACCAGCTGCAGTTCAGAACCATGTCAGCCATGTTTGTGCAGCTTATAAACAAGCAATCATCATACCAGGAACCACTCTGCTGCTCTGCTGCTGAACCCACTGTCAGCATGGACAGCCGACAACAAACCATGTGCGACTTTAATGTAGTAAACAAACAAGGAATAATGGCCTTGTTGGGTTGTTTTGAGGTTGTGTGGTTCTGGCGCAATACTGCCATCTGCTGTGGATAAATTGAACTGTGTCAAAATTACAACTATTCCCTTTACAGAGTAGTGAAAAAATAGCACGGGAATAAACACCAACAAGCCTCTTTTGTTTTCTTCCCTATTAAACACAAGAAGTCCTGGCAACAAATAGATTACCCACATACACAACACCAACAATAAGGACAATTAGCTCAGACTCCTCTCAGCCACTTGAGTCCCAGGGACAGTGCCACGGGGACTCAAGTAATACAGCAATGGTGATTGTTTCCACGGAGACCTGAGCTCAGCGGAGATGTTTTTGTCATCCCCTCCACAGAATGCCTCTCAGTCCAATCACAGCCAGCAGGGGTTAACTGCTCATAAGAGTACACAGCAGGGAAGAGGCGGCCAGAGTTCTCTAAATCAGTTCCTGTTTTTCTATCACATCGTCACAGCTACTATCAGCTTTCAGTTGCTGTGGAGCCATTTAGGCACAGCAGGGGGCTCACACACAAGCACACAAGGCCTCAGGCGACTGCTGAGTACACAGGAGACTTTTCTTTATCATATGCAAGACAAATTATGCCATTTGCTCTGTCCGACGTTCGACCCTACAAATGAACTTGATATCAATGAAAGCACTTCATTTACATTAGGGAAATAAGAATAGATAGAAATCAATTCTAAGGAAGCGCAGATGATACCTTTTTTAGGGTTTCCAGGTTTTCGAAGTCCTTGAGCATTTGAAGGGCCGCGACTGTTGAGGATCCGAGTGGGTGACAAGGTGCGATGAGGACGCACTTGGGCCTGCACTTTTGCAAGCATCTCACGTTTACTGATGGCATGATCCAAAACCTGAAACGAGAGGAACGTTGAAACACAGAATATTACATCGTTCACTTTGAACAAAAATAGAGAACCTCCATGAAGTAACCTGCAAGCGGAGAGGTAACTAATACTTCGGCCTTTGGGGTCTTATATTTACAGCAAATACCACGCCATTCATATCGGCGTCACGTTTAAAATCTAGGATTGAATTCATGATCTAACAGCCGAAATTGAACATCATATTAATAGAGTTGTTTCATATGTGTAAAATTACTAGAACGAGATCTTTATTACTTTACTTCTTTAGAAAGAGCCTGTTATATCCAAACCATTTCCCTTTTGACTCAGGTTATCAAGTTCCTTCAGCAACCCAGACCCAGAGTGTAATCTGCAACCACACCACCAACTGACACCAACTACCACCACACAGATCCTTAAAGCTCTTCACCTCTAGTTTCTGGAGGATGTCAAGGACTGTCCTTGGCACAGCTGAACACTGGTCCACTTCGATCTTAGCTGAGCACAGAGCGAGCTGGTGGATCAGTCGGCCCAGCTCTTTATGGTGAGGGGGCATCTTGTTAATAAATAGATCTGAGAGCTGGTGGACAACATCTTGCAAGGCCCGGATTGCTCCACGGTGGGCAGCCGCAAGCCTGTTTATCACAGTGGACTGAAAAAAAGACAAAAGATAAAGAAAGAAATGAGATAAAGTGATATCTGAATGATTTTTAATTGGCAATAGATCATATACAACTCATGCAACTACTCGTTGGTGCATGTGTATACAAGACAGGTGTGCAACACAACAGTAAACCTGTGAAAATGCTGATGACACACCTTTTTTGTGTTCAACATGTTCTGGCCTCGTAGTTTCTCCAGGTCTTCTTTTATTTCTTTTACCTGTTTGATAACAAGTTCAAAGTGGTTATGGCAGCAGAGAAGACGAAGGAGACGGTTTGATTATATTAGCCAAACATTTAAATACCTGTTGTTGGAGAACATAGATGACTCGTAATGAACGTGCTGCATGTTTCTCTCTGCGCATCTCCAACCTGTTTTCTTCTTCGGGCTCCAAAGGCTCCTCTGTTTTACTCCCTGTTATTCATTCATAATGATAATGATTGACAATATCTGAAAAGTAAAACCATGGGGAAATTATGCTAATTGAGAGGCACTCTGTATTTGTTTACCTCTGATGGCCAGCTCTTCCACTTTACGAATATACACTTCAAGCGCATTTTGCAGCTTGAGGATTTCCTGGCTCAGGGGAGGCGGTTTACTCTCTTTCGTCTGACTTGGTCCGGGGTCTCTGGTCGGGGGTGACAGACGCACCACTGGCTTTGGACCGATGGGGTGGGTCTGAGACGTTCGCTTTGCAGATTGGGCTGATTTTTCCTGTGGACTGAAGGTGGAGGTGGTTCTTGTGGAGGTCTTTAACCTAACTCGACTGGGTGAGGAAGTACGTTCCTTTAAAAGTAGAAAGTCAGATACAACAATCGTTACTGACCCGGGGATTGTTTAAATAATATCCAACTCTGACCATCTTATTTATAGCAGTTACCTGATACGGGTCTTCATCTGTTATTTCGTAGTGGGAAGCTTCTTGAGAGGATTTAACAGGGGATCTTACTGGAGACCTGAGGCGCCTTCGTCTCAGATCTCTCTTGGCGAGCTTCACTGCGGCCTGCAGCCTCTCCTCAGACAGCACCGTGAAGCTCGAGGATCTCGTGGCGCTCTCCAAATTCTCAGACCTCTCAGTCGAAGGTTGCAGCCTCTCGATCAGAATGGGCTGGGGAGTGTGAACAAGAGTGGCACGGTTCCGGGCACTTGCAGGGATGGCTTCATTGAACAATAGCTGCGTAATATGAAAGATGTGTGGGATCAGTCTTGATCGATCATAGCATGGGAGCAGACATTGTGACATCCCATCATGCTTTGCATACCACCAGCAAGTATTTATACCGTTCAGGGCTGCAGCTCCCCAGCTAATCCAATCATGAATTGATGTACTGATTGATTTCATGAGCCTTGGGATAAATCATAGCTTTCTTCCAGTTTGTTTAAAGGCATAGTATGCTGACTTTTCCACATTCAAAGTAATGGTAGAGATGGCAGAGATGGTACTTTCTGTATTCTGTAGTTTTATTTTTGTTTTGCTATATACAGCTTTGCTAATGGTTTTAATTGCAGCGTAAAGAAGGAGGGGCCAACTTCGACTGGTCATCCAACACTTTTAAGCAAGTATCACAGGAGAACCTGTGATGGCACCCAGTTAGCATGATAACAGAATAAATTCCATTCTGTACATGAAAATATGATGGTCCAACATGGCAGCCTCCGTAAAGAGAACACACTCTTGACATAAATGTAAATGGTTTTACTACGGTAAACAATACATGCATTAAGATCGTGTACACTAGGGAATACATTGTCATAGTACGATTATTTTACACTAAATTTCTGCAAATAGAATAAATAATACATATTATGCAATACAATTGTTTGTATCTTTAGTGTGTTTGCAAATTTAAAGATTGAATACACACGGGTAACCTCAAAACTAAAGGCAATATGGAACATTATGAATTGTTAGCCACTTCACTTACCTTAGTAGAAGGCGCCCCACTAGTTAAATCCACGCGGGTTCGTGTTGAGTCTGATACAACCCATTCTACGTCTTGACTTTGTTTTCTAGTCTCCGCAGCCATTCTTTAAAAATACAGCTACATCATACGTTAGGCTAAACAGAATTAGCAATAGTAGGCTAACTACATTTTAGAATATGACTTTGCAGACGTCCAGTTAATCCGAATATCATCCATTTCGACATTTCGACTTCGCTTTGACGACAAATATACGTGTATCACAAGTCAGCTATATACAAATTCGTTCATTGTAGGTTACCAACGATAAAGTACAGAGTTAACATTGTAAACTCGTAGTCGGAGCCTGACAACAGTTTAAACCACCGCCATGACAACAACAGAGCTCGATAAG
This sequence comes from Chascanopsetta lugubris, assembly GCA_016785325.1. Classification (NCBI taxonomy): domain Eukaryota; kingdom Metazoa; phylum Chordata; class Actinopteri; order Pleuronectiformes; family Bothidae; genus Chascanopsetta; species Chascanopsetta lugubris. Next base: position 1,072 of record JAFBJT010038454.1, on the reverse strand, counting down.
CCGGAAGTAGATTTCAGGCTGCGTTCATGTCACATCGTTTAAACCGAATTGATATGAGGAAGAGATCTGCCTGTTATAATACATACATTTGTTTTGTTTTTTTATTTGGAGACAGACTGCACATAAAAATCGATGTAATCGCGCCACCACTGTCTGGTCCGATAAATTCAATAAAGTTCGTGAACACCAGGATCTGCATTTCCCTGAAAAGGCAGACGTTCACTAAATGCTGAGTCTGCTCAAATCTTCTCCGCATAAACATAAAATCACTGCTGCATGAAAGACTACTCCGAATCGATATTCTGTCTTTTTATGTTTATGTCTGTTTATGATCTACGTAAAATCGATGTTTCCAAACAAATGCCTTTCAAATTAGTGTCTTTGATATTTGTTTGACGTGTAGAAATATTTCTTTAAGGCTCCCCAAATTCCCATTTTATCCCCTTTACTGGAACGCAGCATGTACGGGTCCCTATACATGTCCTACTTAACAAAAAGCGCAATTTAAATGTGTAAATTATAGTGATTATTGTAATTTAGTAGTTCTCAGCCCAGCAACTCAAGCAAATGCACTGATACCACGGTGTGAAATAATCAAAACAATATTTTCTACAATCGAACACCTTAGCAAATGAAAATGAACATGTTGCAAGTAAAATTAATCTTAGATAAGAAACTATCAAGTAAAAAACCTGCACAATTTGTATTTTATGAAGTACATCATTTCTCATGGTTCTCATAAACAATACATAAAAAGACATATGACATGAAATGATAGTGAAAGCACAAAGAGTAAGACATTTTACATGAATATAGATCACCATGGACCAAGGACCTGCTCTAGATGTTTGCTCATTTTATTGTCATGAAAACAAGGATTAAAACATGCAGGTGATCGCACACTATGATAGAAATGATTTCAATGACATTTTACTCACTGGACCTTGAATATTAATGTAATATATGAATATGCACATATGTAAATATGGATGAATACTGTTCTTACTTTTTTAAAGCTCAAGATTTTAGTTATTTATTCATTTATGTATTTATATATGTAGAGAACCTCTAG
>JAFBJT010038339.1:10943-60268 GCA_016785325.1 Chascanopsetta lugubris | reverse complement strand
GCTTCACTGACTGGAGCTCCCAGATGACGTGTCATCCATTCATACGATAAACAGCGTACACATATCCTTTATCAACCAATCACAAGATAACACTGAGATTACTTTCTTTTAAAAAAAAATGCTTGTGTGTTTATCTTCATTTCAAAACAAAAAATCAAAATGTATGTGTTTGTTTCAATGAGATGTATATTTCGGTTGGTTGTGACGGCTCGTTGCATTTAACGATCTTCGATGTGGACTGAAATGGGCGGAGTCAAGCGATAGCATAATCAAGATGGCCTCCTTCACTAAGAGGTAAGACAAAGCACTTTAGCTCTTTCATCGCTAATTTATCGATGTTTTTATAAAATACCAGTACTAGCGAAGCCAGGGGGTTATTGCTCCGGATTCACACACGATACAGCTCGAAGCAAACGTAACATATTTTTGTTTATCAGGCGTCAAGAAGAAGAATCGTACCGGAAAAGTCGAGATCCCTTTCAATTGAATTAGCGGTTTGACAGGCAGTCTGTAGCATGACATCCTGGAGGATCCACGGGGCTAAACCACCGCAACCTCGCTTTCTGGCAGTTAGCAATTAATGTGAGCTTAATAGACAAATTCACAGCTGCAACTTAATTCATACGATGTTCCTACGGTTTGAATTTATGATTGAAACACTGCAATATAAAATGAGCTAGCTTCCGTTAGCTGTTCCGTTAGCTAATGCTGTTGCTGGCATCATTTCAAGCACATCGCATCGCCGCGGCTTCGACGGAAGAGATTTATGACTGGAAATAGGTTTGTATGAGCAGGTTTATAGACCAACGTGAAAACCTCTGAGGTCTGGGTCACATTTTTAAAATGTTAACAAATGGCCAGTACTTCTACAAGGGGAAGAGGAAACGGGAAATGACTCAATTTGCAGCCTCTGACATTTGCAGCCACTGCGGCTCAGTTGAGGACATTTTGAGAGATCAAAGTCCGTGTCTGTGTTGTTGTGTAACCCGTGCATACAGGTTGTAGTAGTTATTACTCAACCTAACCCGAATCACTGCCGTGCAGGGCTAACTGGGTAGCAGCAAATCCACTGTGTTAAAAAGGTGCAGTGACATCTAGAATCTAGTGACACCTAGTCGTGAACACGCACGTGACACCTCATCCTTCTCTTCGTTGCATGAAATCGGTGCCGTTCAGTTGTGACTGCAAAAGGGGTTCAACTCCTTTAGTCTCAACGTGAGCCCTGATGAAGTGGTGGGTGGGTGCACATTGTCAGATTAAAGGCACAGTGTCTTTATGAATAAAGAGCTTCAGAGGTGGAATATCCCATTGGAAATACCTCAAACTCCCAATGAACGTCATCAGATATCATCACAATTCAGAAGGACTTTAATTTGGGCTACTGTAAAAACTTGGTGACATATGTAATGTGGACCTCAATTAAACGTTGTAGCTATGACGTTCGACAGATACAAAAGCGACAATTCCAACCATTAAATCCTGACAGAAACACTCGTATAAATAAGGTTTCAGTCGCATTCTCCCGAAAGAGATGGAAATAAGTTGGCCTAAATCACTCACATTGTACCTGTAATTTCACATACTTTTTATTTTGCAGGATGGCGTCTGTCTTGGTGTTGTGGCTGGCTGTGTGCCTCAGCGGGACATGGGCTGTGGACAGGGGCAACTTCAAGACCTGTGATCAGAGTGCCTTCTGCAAGTGAGTGTGATGCAACTACTACCACTGCTACACCTAAAAAACAAAACCAAAAAAAACAATAGCATGACAATGCCCTTTTGCTGATAAACAGGCGTCAGCGAGCATTGAAACCCGGCGAGTCTCCCTATCGCGCCTTGCTGGAGACCATGGAGCTGACCAACACGAGGCTCACCCTGCAGCTCATCAACGACAACAACAAGGTAACAAGCAGCGTCCTCGGTGTTTGAAAACTTGCCGTGATACCACCGTCAATCTTAAGTAGTATCTCACGACTAACTCTTCACAACAGTCAATGGTCGGCGCAGACCCATGCAGAATACCAATACACTCCTTTGTTGACGGTCTCCATGTCAACAATGTGCTCAAAGAAATACAATATGCTTAAAATCCTATTTATTAAACACTGTTAGACTTACATCACTGTAAGATCATCATGACATTCCTCTTAACCTCTTGTTTTCTCCTGGACCCTCAAACCTCACCCCCCACCCCGGCTCTCAGGTGCGTCTGCTGCTCGAGCTCTACCGTCTCCAGGGAAACATAACAAGAGTGAAGATTAATGAGCTGAAACCGCTGAAGCCTCGCTATGAGGTCCCAGACGTGCTCATCAGGGAGCCGCCAACTGAGCCGTAAGTCTCCCATTGGAATTAGCAGGTGGCTTAGAGGTGTGGGTGTGTGGACATGATGTCTGATATAGGACATCTGAAAAGACTGGATTATCAGTCATCATTGCTCGTGTGTTACTGTTGCTAAAAGTCCCTTTTTGAATGGCCATTTCTTCTCTCCCTCCTTCCCTCTCCCGGTCAGCCTGTCGCTCTTGTCCCAGGATGAAAACGGGGTGGTGCTGTCCCTAGGGGCGGAGTCTCAGAGGGTCATTGTCAGTGCTCGCCCCTTCCGACTGGACATCATGCAAGGACGCGAAGTGCTAATGTCGCTGAACTCGCGAGGCCTGCTGGCCTTCGAGCACCTGAGGATGCGCAAGGACACGTGAGAAATCACGCATGCACACATATATATATATATATATATATATATATATATATTAGCAGCCCTCTCTTTTAAATCCACCTTCTTGCTCAGTGGATGATTTCTGTTTTTGTTCCCATGAAATGGTTTGTTTTTTGAGTATTGTCTCTGACTCGTTGTTCTGTCCTCTTCTCCCTATCATCCTAGTTTCTCCTATAAAGTAACTAGCACAGTGGCTAGCGTGTGGGATAATATCAAGAGGGTATTCACTAGGTAAAGACCCTTACGATTTGTAAGTGTGTATTCTGTTCCTTGTGCCAATGCTGCCAGTAAAATGACCTAAAGTTTCCGGACTCCCATTGTACCAAGTTCTGTATTTACCCTCCAATGAGTAAGAGTGAAAGAGAGGTGAGCGAATGAGTGCATGCATGGCTGTGTTTGATTTGATCCAGGATTAAAGGGTTATTTTGGCCTTATCGCTTCTTACGTGGATCATTAAACAATCTAAGTATTTAGATTTTTTTCTAATTTAATTTCATGAAAGAAAAAAATCAGAATGATCCTCAGCAACATGTTTTATTAGAATATTACAGTGTAGCTCTTATTTTACTGTACACACAACTCCAGTGGCACACGCTGTATAAACTGATGTAGCACTGCACCTGCATGAATGACCATGTTAATGGACCAGCCGTGTTCAAATGATCAGTTGCGCTTGCACAGTTAACAGAGCTAACTGCCATAGTTAAAATAACGATAGTACTGATTTTGTTTACTTATGTAACCCTGCCTTCATGTTCATATCGTCTGTGTCCCACCTTGTAGTTTCCCCCTTAATTTCAGACACTGCTGTTGACTTCCCAGACCCCAACAGCAACATCCCTCTTGTGGTTATGTTTTCATTTTTGTCTCCATTACTCGTAATACTCCTTTAACTGGCGACATATTTCTCTTTAGAGCACAAGACTTCCTTTCAGCTGTAACAATCTTAAAAAACAAACCTTTGTCACCACTGCCTGGTGCATGTGTCCTGCTACAAATGTAATGCTCATGGCTTGTGTGAAGGGTCTTTGGTGCGACACCTTGGCCTGGAGCACTCCTTGGTGTGTGTTATCACTTGGTCCTTTTTATTAAGAGTCAAAGGTGTTAGATGCCATGGCCTCCTGAGCTCCACTCTCATGAGGATTTGCTTGAAATAGCCACAAGGCAGGGAGTTGCTCAGTCTCCGTTGTCAGCGTGAAATAATTCAAGCCCATGTTGGGAACTCTCAAATTCCAAGTGTGGAGTCAGGGGCAAAACGCCAACCTCCCTAGTTTTATGTCATTTTCTTTTAATCATAGTTTTTATTAGATTCTCATAATCAGCCATGTATTTTGCAAAATAAGTGATTATGTGTCTCCCCCTCCTCACCCTTCCCTCCATTCTCTGTGCCATGGATCAGTCAAGCAGACCCAGAAGCCGAGAAGAAAGAGGAGGCAGACCCAGTGAACCAGGCAGAGGTACTCTACGCTCTAAAGACTCTTTAGCATTACAATTAGTGTGTTCACTCTGGATTTTTTTCGACTGGATGAACCCATTATAAAAAGGCAACTGTTTAGTCTGCCATGCAGTGTTTTTTTATTTCTTTTTTTTACCAGTGCATCAGATCTGAAGTCACTCTGATATAAAGGAAGTCGAGAACAACACCAACACTGTAGAGAGCAATAACAGTCTTTTGGCGCTAACGTGCCTAATGCTTCCAATCGGGACAAGCTCCCTCGCCCTGCTGTCTTGTTCGAGATGGATCTTGATCAGAACGATGCATTAATGACCCCTCTTCCTGTTTGTCTCTCAGACAGCAAAAGATGAAGAAGAGAAAGATGAAGATGGCATGTGGGAGGAAACATTTAAGTCGCACTCGGACGGCAAACCTAATGGTGAGTCAAAAATGAGGACACGTTGACGTTATAATTTATCTCCTCTAACCTGCGATTCATTGTTCTGGTCCTACAGGTCCATCTTCTATCAGTTTAGACTTCTCTTTGCCAGGGGTGGAGCACGTTTATGGCATTCCAGAACACGCCGATACCCTCAGGCTTAAAACAACCAAGTGAGTGCTATGAGCGAGTCATATGCCTCATGCAAAATGGAGACGGAGGTTTCCTCCGTATTGCTGGGTACATGTGAAGAGAACTTGGCCCAACATTTGTACTTTGTCTTTTCCAGTAATGGAGATCCGTATCGGCTCTACAACCTGGATGTGTTCCAGTATGAGCTGTATAATCCTATGGCCCTGTACGGGGCCGTTCCCGTTATGTTAGCTCACAATGCCCAGCGGACCACAGGCATCTTCTGGCTCAACGCTGCTGAAACCTGGGTGGACATCAGCTCCAACACGGCTGGGAAGGTTTGTGTTTTCCACCAGGGGAGCTTTCTCAGATTCCCAGCCAGAGACCCCGATGCTTTACATGTATTTTTCATGCTGTGGGTCCTGGGTCAGGTCTGTCATGTCTGTTTTGAAAATACACCTGCTTCTTTATCTCTGCAGACGGTGTTTGGGAAAATGCTGGATTATGTTCAGGGCTCCAGTGAGACTCCACAGACAGATGTGCGTTGGATCTCTGAAAGCGGCATCATAGATGTCTTCATTATGCTTGGACCTACGCCCAAAGATGTGTTCTCTCAGTACGCCTCGCTGACAGGTAGGAAGAGGACTTTTTAGTCATTCGTCACTATATTGATGACATAGTTCACGTTTCACAGCAGAGGTCGGGCTTTTTCAGTCTCTCTCTCTTACCTCCTCCTCGTGCCATCCTTAACCCAGGCACCCAGTCTTTTCCTCCACTCACATCCCTGGGCTACCACCAGTGCCGCTGGAACTACAATGACCAGGAAGATGTAAAGGCGGTTGACGCAGGCTTTGATGAACATGACATCCCCTATGACTTCATCTGGCTTGATATTGAGCACACGGACGGGAAGCGCTACTTCACCTGGGATCCACACAAGTTTGCTACCCCAAAGGAAATGCTGCAGGGCATCATGGACAAGAAACGGAAGGTAAGGGTAGTGAATGAATAACCAGCAGTTGGTGGTAACTCTTCCTCTCAGAATATTAAACAGCCAAGACGTTCTTATTGAAATAATTTCCTTTTAATAGATGGTGGCCATTGTGGACCCTCATATCAAAGTGGATAGCAACTACAAGATCCATAATGAAATCCGCTCTCGGGGTTTCTATATCAAGAATAAAGATGGCGGTGACTATGAGGGCTGGTGCTGGCCTGGTAAGCCCAGAAATCTAAAGAAAATGTTTTTAAAAATATATAATGTCAGATGTATTTTCACTGACAACCGTTACATTTCTCTCTCTCTCTCTCTCTATTCCTGTTCTCTCCTGGGGATGGATGATGGTCCTTAGGCAGTGCAGGGTATCCAGACTTCACCCGTGCAGACATGAGGGCCTGGTGGGCCAGCATGTTTGCCTATGATCAGTATGAGGTGATTGTCAAGACCCTTTTTTTATGATGGGATGCAGAATATTGAACATGTTGGCTGTTGCTCCTTGTTGCACACTCGTATAGGAAAAGACAACAAAGACTCTCACATATTGAAAGCAAATTCATTTTTAAAGTACTGTGGCATTCACACAAAATCCCCAATCTGTGACCCCTCCAGGGCTCCATGGAAAATCTCTATACATGGAACGACATGAATGAGCCGTCGGTCTTCAATGGGCCAGAGGTCACCATGCACAAGGATGCGATGCACGGAGCCTGGGAACACAGGGATGTGCACAACCTGTATGGATTCTATGTGGTGAGTAAGCACACCCAGTGGAAAAGTGTTGCCATCTTCCCAATTCTTGTATCCACCAAGCAACGCAAGATGTGCACCGTTCACAAACCGCTTTCAAAGAAAGTAAAATATGCTATGAAATGTTGGTTGAAAGTCCCTCTGAAAATGACCCTCTTTACTCCAACACTGATTATCGTGATTGACATCCTGCAGCAAATGGCCACAGCGGAGGGTTTAATCCAGAGGTCAGGAGGAGTTGAGCGACCTTTTGTCCTGACAAGAGCTTTCTTTGCTGGGTCACAGCGCTACGGTGAGTCCCTTCTCTGCTTTTCTAGTTCTCATTCTATGCATGATCTTGTTTTATTTTAAAGGCACCTTGTGTGGAATGAGCACCTTCTTAGAGTGTGTATGGTTTTGTGTATTTTCAGGTGCTGTGTGGACAGGAGATAATGCCGCTGAGTGGGATCATCTGAAGATCTCTATCCCCATGTGTCTGAGTCTGGGCCTGGTTGGAATCTCTTTTTGTGGAGGTGTGTATTAGTGATTAGAGTTTGCTGCCACACTGGGAGTCTGTCCTTTTCTTAATCAGATATTTTTGGCATTTAGTCTTTATCATTTGGATTCTGTATGTAAGAGAGAGAATGAGCAGCACATCGGGAACTCACCTGAGATTACTGCTATCCCAGAAACTGCTCTTCAAAATTCTTTTGATTTCAGTGCTCAGCTCCTCAGAGATCACCAAAGGATTTGTTTCCATGGCTTACACACTGTTCCCCTGTATTATCACGTTGCAGTTATCTTTACTTGTTATATCTCAGCTCTGTTCAGAGTATAAAACTTGTAATAATGATTAGATTTTTTTTTTTTTGGATTCAATCGGACATAAATTCTGCCTTCAGTTCCACCCTCAACATCTCAAAAAACATCTTCTCAGGTTGTTTCATTGTGCTCAGACCTGCACTGATTTTGACCTTTTTGTCTCGTAGCTGATGTTGGTGGCTTCTTTAAGTCACCAAGCACTGAGCTTCTGGTGCGTTGGTACCAAACGGGGGCCTATCAGCCTTTCTTCAGAGCCCATGCCCACCTGGACACTCCTCGCCGCGAGCCCTGGCTCTTTGGGCCAGAAAACACGGCGCTAATTCGGGATGCGATTCGCCAGCGCTACACCCTCCTGCCTTACTGGTACCTGCAGTTCTACCAGGCACACCGCACCGGACAGCCTGTCATGAGGTGTGGAGACTGTGACTGAGTCTGTTTAATGTATCTGATTATGTCGTGTTAACCACAGGATAGATGCATACTGAATTCACTGATGTGACTCTTCTCTGCCTGTGTGTGCAGACCTCTGTGGGTGGAGTATCCTCAGGATCCTGCCACTTTCGCTCTGGATGATGAGTTTCTGATTGGTGAGACTCTAATAACCAAAACATTGCTTTTCCAAACTTGATCAATGTTTTCTCCAATTTTTCCTGGAAGTTGAAATGATAAAATTCAAGTGCACAGAAATAAGCTGACGTAATTATAGTTTTAGTTTGTTATTAGTTTTAGTTTCTGCCATTTGTATTAGATGTGTTTGACTGAAATTACGTGCTGATCACTTCCACTGAAGATGTTTAACTCTGCTGCAGGTAGAGACTTGTTAGTGCACCCAGTCACCGAGGAGGGAGCCAGGGGAGTCACTGCCTACCTGCCTGGAAAAGATGAGGTAACACTTGGTCTTTTTTTTTTTTATGAGGAAAGTTCCATTAATTGCATAAATGCAGATACTTTAGCAAACGAATTATGCTAACCACTTGCACTTAAGTCCAATTCATCCCTCTACATTAAAGCTACGCATAGAGATGGACACCATGCAAATCCTGACACCATCCCCTCTTCACAAATTTTTAATCCAGTCGAAACATGGACAAAATGGCTTGAGACCCAAAGTTTAGACTGTGCATGCACTAATCATACATCTGCACAATATCTGTGCTGCTTGGAATCAGTCTCCATAATGGTGGACGGGAAACCTGGAAAAGGCTCAAGAAAAATAAGTAAAAGCACATGGTTGAAGCTCTGTCAGCTGCGTTTATTAGTGTGTTGGCAGTGTCACTGTAGAGCAATGCACACTCATCTACGCACAACCATGAATGTTGACGACTGCGATTAAACCACAGGCCTTTGCAATGGGTCTGAGCATTCAGTCTCAAACGAAATGAGTTTGAGTATTCTTTTGAGTATTGTCTGATCTGTAATTTTTGATGATGTTGTCTGGGGTCAGATTCTCATATTGACCTGCGTGTGTTTATTTCTCAGGTCTGGTTTGATGTCAAAACCTTCCAGAAGCACAACGGAGCCCAGAACCTGTACATCCCTGTCACCATGAGTTCTGTAAGATTTGTTTTATGTCTCTCTGAGACTATGATGATTGTTAATACAAGGTTGATCTCTAGATTTCAATAGTGTTCAATTTAATTTCTGATGCTTTAACATGAATCCTTCTGTCCCCTTTTCGCCAGATCCCCGTTTTCCAGCGCGGTGGCTCCATTATTGCCAGGAATCTTAGAGTCCGCAGGTCCTCTTCCTGCATGGAGCACGATCCCTACACTCTCTTTGTGGCTTTGAACCCCCAGGTAGCTGAAACCCATCCGCACACTCACACCTGTCATCCTCTGCTACCGTGACACGCTGCGTACCAAGTGGCTCGTGACCATCTTTGACATGTTTTACATTTCTCTCTGACAGAGAACTGCCGAGGGTGAGCTGTACATAGATGACGGTCACACATTCAACTATGAAAAGGAGGAGTTCATCCACAGGAGGCTCTCATTTGCCAACAACGTTTTGTCGTCAGTGTGAGTATAAAATACCCGCTCACCGCTTTGAGAGTTTGAGAGGAAATCAAAACACTTTGAGAAAACCAAACCTGGCCTGACCTGGTGTGGTTGCATATGACTCGCTGTCATTGTGAAAGAAGAACGACAGTGTGGCGCAACAGGCACTTTCCAAGTCTTGTCTTGAGGAGTCTCTAAATAATGCAATACACTGACATGTTTGGTCTCTTGCCAAGAACAAAATTGATGACAGACCTAGACCAAGGCCCAACAGGCACTTTATTATACAACATCTTCATTTTGACCTAGTTCGAGAGAAAATCCTGTTTGAAAAGTCTTTTTAAATTTTTTTATCCACGTCTCTGCTCATTTTACAGTGACCTGGCTCCAGATGCTCAGTTTACCACCCTCTCCTGGATTGAGCGCATTATCATACTGGGAGCCAGTAAGCCCAGTAAGGTTATTCTGAAAACTGCGGGTGAGTTCTGCACACTGCATTTTTACCGTTTCAGTTACATCGTTTCATTATAAAGATGTTTGTAGTTTCCTACAGTTTCTCTTTAAGAAGTTCTGCCGTGTTGAAATATGTCCATCGTGTCCTGTGGTTGTTCAGCTCACTATTAGCTACACCTTTACATATCCACATTAATATTTAATGTTATCATCTTATTGCACTGTAAGACCTAAAAGGTGCAATGTGTTGTATTTGAGCAACGCTAGTGCCATTTCTATTGGTAAATATGCTATAGAAATAAAATTAAACTTATAATGGTTGAGCCCTACCACATATTCTTCTACTTGCTTGTAAAGCTAGTGCTTGCCTAATCCTACTCATTGTACGTATAAATATGTGATATTTTGCCTTTTCTCCTCATTTTGTCTGCTATCTCTAATCGTGTCTCGTCTTCATTTTGCAGATGGTCAGGAAAGCCCGATAGAGTTTGAGTTTGATGCGTCCATGTCAGTGTTGACACTTCGTAAGCCCGGAATGAACGCGGGCGCAGACTGGACAGTGACGCTTCAGTAACCATAGTGACGAAAGAGTTGGAAAGAGTTGGATCAGGAGGAGAATATGACTGAAGTGGACTGAGCAGGTGAAGAGAAAAGCAAAACGATTGATGTTGAGGACAAACACTTGCAACACATTGAATATACAGGTTTTTTTCTCTCTACACACACACACACTCACACACACACACTCGTGTCATTGTAGACCTGTTTAGTCATACTGAGCCACATAACATCTCTGCCATGTCCGTCTGTTCAGTCGTACTGTAAGACCTAATAGAAAGGGTTATTACAAGGTAGATAACTGTTTGTGACATTTTTCAGAAAGACAACTAAGCAACTAAATTTATGTCATCTTAAACCTTTGGGCTTTAGAATGGAAACATTCAAGAAAAATCACTGTGGCTTGGAATGTTGGTTGAAATGAAGGTTCACACTCAAAGCACATGCTCCACCTGCTGGTCATCCTCTCTATCTGCATCTGACTTTGCTCAAACATTCATTCCATTCAATCTCTTTTCTTTTCTTTAAGCCAAGCACTTCAGTCAATGCATTTGAGGCTTGACTCTCTTTAAATGACCCATCTTTCATAGATTGCCAACAGTCTTCTTCCCTGTTTCTTCATTTCCCAGATTCTGTAGACGTTACAGGAACAATCATCCTTTTTGGAGTAGTCCCAGCCACTTAATTCTTGTTTATCTTCTCTGCTGAATTCATGAGTGATTGGTCGATTGTGCATGACTCAAAGTGATCACTTCACAATAGAGGTGATCTGGCTGTTCAGCTGCTGCACAGAGGGGATTTTCAGCCATGGTCTTTGAACAGATGTGACCGTGTGAATCATTTCAGGGGACTCAACCACTGATGGCGTGGATCATCCTGTTTATGTGCTTTGTTTTATTGAGGTTTTTTTTCCAATATTGTTTACGACTAGATTATTTTGAATGCACTTAATGAAGAGTGAAAACGTTGTTTAGAGTTTCATATGTTACTTGATATTGGAACTGTCCAGGCTTTCCATTATTTTTAACTTAATTAGTAGGTCACACACACCTTTTGACAGGTATCCTGGTAAACATCAGCTTGAAGCCTCCTGATTTACATGACCCAATCCTAAATGCACACAGAGTCAAAAATGTTCAAAAGATTCATCAGAGTTGACTGTTTCTGTCTCATCTAGTCAGTTTGTGTGTTATTTTTAGGGGTTTCGTTGTTCTGAGTTTCTTACAATTTAACATGTTGCTGCAGTTTTGTTGCTGATGGCGCGAACTCTTGGAAATGAACGTGAAGGAACAGATTACAGCTGTCAATCAAAGTTGTCAGATGTATTTACAGAGGAGACCAATTGAAAATAAAGTTGACCAAATGTGAAAGCAATCTGGTTTGTACTTCATGACCTATCATTTCTAAAACATCAAAGATAAAGGCATAAACATGATAATGAATTTTCAGCAGTAGAGTGGGCCCTCAAGTAAACGAGTCAATCAAATGTTTTTGAAATAAATTTTTGGATGAATTTGGCCCTTGTCAGATTTTAATAGCCCTCTACCAAAACTTATATTTTTAATTAACTGTTGAGGTTTTGTATACACATTTGATAAACAAATTACATCTTTTGTTGGAGTTTGTAATCTTATTTTGTTTTAATTGACAAAGATTTCGAATTTAGCTGTAAATCCATGAATCCCAAATATTAATATCAACGGCCTCATCAACTATTATCGATTGAAATCTACATAATGGCAGAACATCCAGATACCCAAGTGTTGTAATTAATATTCGCTTTCATTCATGTCATTAGGTAAATTGATATGTTAACAAAAACAACGTAAATAACTATAGTTGATAACAATGAACAGAAATAAAGAATATTTTTGCATCACGTTGATATATACTTAAACATTATTTTTTTTATTTTTTGTGGTTATTTGTATTCCCATCGTCAACCTCTTGTCGCGTTCAAATGACGTCAGCTACGTTTTCCATCATGGCGGCGGAAGGCGGTGAGGAACTGAGCGGCAACGGGGAGCTAGAGGAGTCTCCAGGTAAGTTCGCAAAACCTGCTGTTAATGAATCACGCACGCGTGCGTCCATTTCCACGGGTGTGTGTGGACTGTGCTTTCATGTCCCTGTGCGTTGTATGAAGGCTCAGACTGGACCTGTTGTGAGGGAAAAGGCTCAGAAGCTAAGCTAAGCTAACACGACTCCAGCTCCACTCAGTATCTGTGTGAACTGACTTTATCCCACAATACCTCTCCTCTCTTTGTTTTATCTCCTCTGACCACAAACTTCCCGAATGACGTTCATCACATTCTGAATCTGAACTCTGCGCTGCTGGTGCATGAAAACCCACAGCGACAAGATCAGAATGTAATTTGTCTCGATGCTCGAAAATCTGTGTTGCATCAAACATGGAAAACGTTGTAAACATTAGAATCCACTCCACATTAAACACTCGATTTTGCAACATACACTGACTTGAACAGACAAAATGAACATTGCCGGGTTCAGGCAGAGAAAGGCTATGTGAGTCTGTCATGCAGATCAAGTTACATGTTTGAACTGATTCTATTTGTGATCGTTCAGCTGCTCCTCAATTTCAATTCCTCCAGCTGATGTGACTGCTGCGTGTCAAAAGATGCATCTTCTCTCAATTCGGCCACACAACAGAGGCCACTACTGCATGTGTGTGTCTACATGACATGGTGCCTTCAGGAGTTACATATGTACACACAGGCATATCCAGTTTCAAGTGTGTGTGTGTGTGTGTGTGTATATATATAACTGTGGGAAATGGTAAGATGGTGCAAAGGGGATGAGACAGGGATGACACAACCTGGAGTTGGTCAACCTGGAGTTGGCTCCCTTAGCAAGACAGGGTCAGTGGGAGATTTTCGTTGGATTCTGTAATCAGTAATGAATGTTTTATTCATTGATATAATCTTCATAAAGTGACATCACTTTCATTTCTGAAGCGTTGGTTGTTTTTTTTTGTTCAGCTGCTTGTTGGCATCAGCCTTTTTAAGTGCTTTTTAAAAGCATCAATAATGGTTTATTGACTGATGTGTTTTATATTGTACTGTAACTACACAATGAAAAGCATTGAAGCCTGGGATTAACCACAGACATTATTCCAAGCCAAGAAAGTGTCTCGGAAGCAGACTCGACTGATGAGGAAGTTTACGTTCCAATCAGTTTGCCAACAACTTTTTCTTTCATATTTCCCATCATCACTGATGTCGTGACATATTGTTTCTCTTGGAAACAAAATAAACCTCTATTGTTGCACTGACTATTCTCTTTTACAGTTTGAAACCTGTGGTTTTTCTGTATCCACCATACCTCATGATAGCTTTGATGATCAGACCTAATATGAGCATTCAAGAAAGTAGAAAAAAGAGGCTATTTACATGTTAATGTGCAGTGCGGCAGGTCCACATACATAACGCGACAAGTCGTGCTGGTATCATTGCTTTCAATAGATGTTCATCAGAGTTAACAGCTGTTGATATTCTCCCCTCTTTAGCCATGGAGGCCTCTGAGGTTCCTGCTCCGCCCGTAGTTGAGATGTCCGAAACGTCAGAGGAGAACGGCAGTGCCCCTGAGGCTCTTGTGGCCCCTGAGGCTCCTGTGGCCCCTGAGGCTCCTGAGGCCCCTGAGGCTCCTGAGGCTCCCGTGGACCCCGACACTTCGTCCCCGTCTATGCCTACAGCTGGAGAGGATGAGGAGGGGGGGCTGCCTGCTGACTTTGAGCGTCTATGGAAGGCTACTCAAGACAATCCTCAAGACTTCACCAGCTGGACTGACCTGCTGCAATACTGCGAGCAGGAGGTATGTTGAGACACACAGGAGAACCAGTGGAGGAGGATATATATCATAACGAAGATGCGTTTGCGTCCCAAAGTTTCCACAAAGCGCGCTGGTCGGGAGGCCAGCGTTTGCCTCATACGATATTTGAACACTTCGTTTTCTCTCACCTGTCCAGAGTCACATCGCAGCATCACAGCGAGCGTTGGCGGCCTTCCTCGTTCGCTACCCTCTTTGTTACGGGTACTGGAAGAAGTTTGCGGATCTGGAGCGACGCGCAGGCTGCAACCACAAAGCAGAAGAGGTAAAGCAGGAACAAGACTGTAAACGAAGTCAATGAAGTAACTCCTTTTTTGTCCCACAGTCCTCTGTGTTAATGGCCGTGGTGTGTTGTATCAGGTGTGTGTTCAGGGTCTTCAGGCAATCCCCCTGAGCGTAGATCTGTGGATCCACTATATCAATCTATTACTGGGAACTCTGGACATGAGCCTGCCTGAGTCACCAAAGCGGATTCGCAGGTAGACAAACGAATAGATCCACATATGACACTCATAAATGTAATTCTATTTTGAGCTATATGTTTTAGATTCCGTAGCATGTTGCTATTTTACTTCTTTCCAGATACACAGCAGTATGTCCTTCAATAATGTATTATAGTATATTAATGCCCTGTGTCAACTCTTGCTACGAACACTGCTGTTTGCTTCTTCCTTGTTTGTAATTACGCAAAGATGCAGCTCAAAGCAGGATTTGTTGTCATAGTTTAATGGTTACCTGGTCTGGACCCACAGTGTATTTGAGGATGCAGTGGCGGCAGCAGGTCTGGACTTCCACTCAGACCGGCTTTGGGATCTGTATGTTGAGTGGGAGAAGGAGCACGGTAACATGAGGAATGCAGCAGCCATCCTGGACAGAGTACTTAGAGTCCCCACACAGCTTTACAACACACACTACGACAAGTGAGGCTGCATGTGCATCTTAAGTGCATCCACCCTTTCTCCCTCTCTCTCTGTCTTTTCTCCTCTTTGAACGTGTAACTATCCTTCCCTGCATCAGGTTCAAGGAGCTCCTGAACGGCCATGAGCCCAAAGAGGTGCTTTCACCAGAGGAATATGAGGAGCTGAGGACGTTGTGTCGTCAGAGTCAGAAGGCCGAGCGCGCAGAGCAGGCACAGGAGGAGAAGGTGGAGCGGCCGCCGGGTGAGGAGGAGCCAGCCACACCTGAGGGCACAGACACCGTGAGTCACAGCTGAGGCATTTTCACTATACCCACAATAACTTCCTTTTTAGTTCAAGATATATCTTAAAGGGTTATTATTGTTTCTTTTTTAGGAGGAGCTGATGCAAATGATCCGAGAACAAGTGCTGGCTTGCAGGGATAAAGTTTACCTGGACAACGAGGCAGAGGTCCGCGACAGATGGCACTTTGAAGACGCTGTGAGTTGTTGTTTACAGTTGACTTCCGTTTGTTTATCTTTTCGGGTTTCTCTTCCCGTCAAAGTATTAAAATAATTGAAGTTACACCCATTCATTTGCCTCGTATCTCTCTTTTCGCTGTGCAGATCAAGCGGCCATATTTCCATGTCAAGTCACTTGACCGTCACCAGCTGCGAGCCTGGCACTCATATCTGGACTGGGAGATTGCACAGCTCAGCAAGAGCACCAAAGACCCCGAGCAAGGTGAGTAACATAAGATGAAGGAGTTTCATGAATCAGAGTTTGCATCTGTAAACATTTGGCACCACTGCTCTCTACTAGATCCTAACCTGGAAGCCACAGAGGGGTCAGAGGTCATGGCTCAGCCTCATGAAGTGTCCGAGGAAGCCACGGCGCCACACGATGACCACAGGGTTCGAATCCTGTTTGAGCGATGTCTGATAGCGTGTGCTCTGTATGAAGAGTTCTGGACCAGGGTAAGAAAACAATAGAGGAAAATGAACAGAACCATACTAAGACTTAGGTGTTTATTAATGTCTAAGACAAAATGATTAAACGGTGTGTGTTTGTGTGTTGCTCAGTATGTTCAGTACCTGGAGGTGGGCAGTGTGGACGAAGCCCGAGCGGTTTTCAAACGAGCCTGTGAGATTCACCTGACGTTCAAACCCAACATCCACATGCAGTGGGCGACGTTCGAGGAAAAGCATGGTACAACACTCAATGACCATAACTCATAATCACAGGGGTTTTCCTAAACGTTAAAAAATGGTCAAACAACCCTAACCTTTCAAAGTTGTCAAAGTTGCGCTAATCATTTTTTTTAATTTAATGTTCAAATGAACCAGCTTCACATTAGCTGGAGTTTCTTAACGTCACAGTTTCACATTTGTAAGAATTGTACAAATCTTCATCATCTGACTGTGGTGTCCTGCATCTTGAAAGTCACGCATATCTTCCCCATTTGTCGCCACCACCTTCATCTCATCCATCAGGCGATTTAACCGAGGCCCGGCGAGTGCTCGAGGCCCTGGAGAAAAATCTGCCCGGGCTGGCAGTGGTGCGACTGCGCCGGGCAGCGCTAGAGAGGCGAGCGGGTAACCTGGACCAATCAGAGGCCTTGCTGCGGGAGGCGGTGGCCGAATCCAAAGAGAGACCCATGTTACACGCGTTCTACTCCATCAAGCTGGCGCGTCTGCTGCTGAAACTGGGCCGGAACCCCAGCCAGGCCCGCCAAGTTTTACAGGAGGCTCTGGAGATTAGTCCGGTGAGATGATCAACACACACATCTGCACTGAGCCCCATAAACATAGCAGCCAATAATATCATGTGGTTCTGATCCATTTTCCATTAACCCTTTAATCTATGAATCTGTTTAAATGTACATTTCAGTGGCAGGAAGTTAGCTTTTTTTGTTTTTGTTCTTCTAAAAAGTCATACAATGTCATGCATTTAAAGGTTCAGTGTGCAGGATTTGGGGGATCTGTTTGCAGAAAACAAATCTAAAGATCTTGATTATATTTTCATTAGTATGAAGTCATCAGAAACTAAGACTTTCTTTTTTGTCAATTTAGTATGACCCATTTATGTTTACCTCAGGGTGGGTCCTCATCCTGGATCTCACTTAATTCTACGCACTGTGCCTTTTTTAGTATGTAAGATTAGTGCAGAGGACTTGAGAAGGCTCTTATTTTACAATTGTCTGCCTCCCCCGGTAGGATAATGACAAATTGCACTTGAACTTGTTGGAGCTGGAGGTGTCGGGCGACCCCTGGGCCTCGGTGGAGGCAGTGCAGGAGTGTGTGACTCGAGCTCTGGCAGCTCCTCTCGCCCCACACACCAAGATCCTCTTCTCACAGAGAGGTCTGCAGTTCGCAGAGGACTACAGCAACTCTATTGACAGGTCAAGATTTATTGTGAAACATGTTCATGTTACAAGATGTAGGTTTTTTGTTAAACTTTTTCCCTGATCAGAATGATACTTGAAAATGAATTGGTCACGAATGACATCTGAAATAACGTTTGGCTTTTGTCACCTTACTCTTCATGACCCGTGCAGCGTGCTATCTGTGAACGAGGAGCATCAGAAACTGGTGGAGGAGCTCGGTGGAACAAAGAGGGGAGCAGAAAACGAGTGAGTGGAACAGCTGACAGATGAAGAAATCATTTTTTTCATTTGTAGAACACATTTGACTTGACTGGGATATCATCTCAGCAAATGTATTTTTAAGTCTGAATGTGGGAGGGTTGATGGAGGTTAATGTTCATCCGGTGGGACGTTGAAGTGTTGGTTATGCTGTTGATCTAGTGTTGTTTTGATTTTCAGAGACGAGGATTCAGAGAAACTGTGTAAAAGCGAGGACGGCTCAGCTGTGGCGGTGTCCGCACAAGTCCAGCCTACTGTGCCTCACGTGCCCATCACCACACCCCCTCCTCCTGTAATGGGCACAGACATGAGCGCACAGACTGGCTACGGAGCATATGGCAACTGGTACCAGGTAAGAATGAGGTTTTAAAACAGATTAATTGGATGTAAAACTGTGGAAACATTTTATAAATGAACTAAAGAGCAGTGGTTGATAAGGGTGGACAGCTGGAGTTTCTCATTCCCCATCCGTGATGATTCATTTCTAGCAATCACAATATGGCAACTATGGTTATCAAAACACCTGGAACTACAACCAAGGATACTACCCCTCCAGCTAAAGACAGCAACAGCCACCAGTCCCAAAAAGCTACAAGGAAGCAGTCCGACCCCTGGACGACTTCTCAACCTGGAGCAGACTTTCATCTCCGTCCTTCCTCCGAGTTTCCTCTGAGCGGTGGATGTGTGAAAACAAGCGTCCAGAGTGGAGCTCTGTAAGCATGTCGTGTCATTTCAGTGTTGAGTCTGAGGGACCGATGGAAAGACGATGACAGGAAGTAGTGACATTCATCTTCAGTACATCGACGTCTCCGCATTTTAACCAGAACTATTTTTGTATTTGTTTGCAAGACAGCCCCCCCCCTCCCCCAGCTGGTATTTTAAAGTTCCCCAGTTTTTCTCAAACTCTACAGGTGACGTATGATTCATATTTTATACCATTCCACACAATAGTTTTGTTTTATTTTCTAATGTATATAAAGTTGTTTTATAGTGTGTCACAACAGCTCTCCTTTGCATTGGGTCTCTTTATTTGCTGTGATACTAAAACTTTAAGGGTCGAGTTGTGATTTTAAAATCTAACACATCACACCTTTATAATTTAGATTTTTTTTATGTCAAAAAGATAAGCATAGAGTGTTACGATACATATTTAGAATCTTTTTTTTTCTTTTAGAAAATCCAGTCCACCATCATAACTCTCCAAGTCAATTTTATTGTCAGTAGATTCTTGGTGATTATGTCGACATAGCTGTTATGGTTTAGACTATAAAAAAAGAAGAATGTCACAAAATCAGGAAGATAGTGGGGATTAAACTTAAGGCTCTTTCAGAACCAATCGAGCAGATCTGGTTTGGTGCTTTGCTGAAAGAATCGGGTTCAAACAACTTTTTTTTTTGTCCTGTATTGTTTTTAAAAAAAAGTCAAACAATTTGCGGTGAAACAGTATCAGTCAGAAACCAGCTAGAAACCAGAGTGGCATTCAGTCTGACTGGGAAAAGCATTTTTTTAAAAAGACAAACTGAATCTCTGGCTTCATCTCTGCATTAGCCCGGTTAGCTGTCTTTCTGACTGATACTAAATCATGGCAGCGCTGTTCCTGGATCAATCTGTTCCTGGTGTCTCTGGTGGTGATGAAGTGGAAGTGGTGAGGTAGGCTCACAGAGCACATCATTTCCGGTCTCACTTTTTGATAACAACCAGCACGGCTGAAGGCACCAAACCTAGAAACGGTAAACAAAGAGGGAAAAGGTGAGAGAACTGTGGTGGAGAACTACAATCTGAGATTTAACAGTCGGTGCTTACCCAGCTCTTTCAGGGGCTTCTCCATGTCCAGTTCGGTGTAGACGTGTCGGGGGTAAGGCGACAGCAGCATGAAGTCCTGCCCCTCAGGTGTGTTGCCATTCACCTGCACATAGACGCGCACTGCGGCCAGCGGCTCTTGGGCCTTGAAGACTGTTGTGATGGTTGAGCCGTCCAGCAGACGTACCTGCCGAAAGCGGTATTTTTATTGAAGTGGGGGAAAAACGCATGTATAGATGCCATTTTGCTCACTACAGATATTAATACCTGTATCCTGGACTCATCATACTCCTTCTTAGTAGGTGGCGGTCCCTGACCAATGGGTGACGAGGGACTGGGTTGGGCAGGTTGGGCAGGTTGGGACGACAATGCCGTGCTCGGGGCTACTCCACCTCCAAACTAGACAGAATCAACAAAAACATTTCAGCTTTTCAAGTTTCTACTTTAAATGAGAATGAAAAACAAAATGAAGTAACATCAGTGACACTTACCTTCTGTGCTCTCTCCTCTCGGTCACGTGCTATCTTGTCTTTAACCCTTTGCCTAACGGAGAATGAACAGTAGCAACACAACAATAATCAGATTACATTCTTACAATCCTGGGCTACTTTAAAATCATGTAAGTGCAACATGGCCGCCTCTATGGTGAGGACCTGCGACTGATGTTAAATTGGTCTTAACATTTTGTGCGCTGACACAGCGATAGAATAACATCCATTTATTCAATTAGAACACATATTTGTCTGTGAGGGTATTAGTGTCGAGGCCAGAGACACTGAAGCCTGTCTCAGGCCTCTGACCCGGGTGCTGAGCCACTGCCACCCCCCTCAAACTGGGTACATCTTATTTCAAGTTGTTTTAAAGAAGAGATTACCGTGCCAATTTGTCCTCAAACTTCTCTTTCCTGCGCTGGTCAGCAAGCTTCTTCATATCATCATCCTGCAGTCTCTGGCGGATCTGCTGCAGCTCTTGGCCCTGCTTCCTTCGGTGCTTCTCCCTCTCCACCTCCTCTGCCCGCTCTCGCTCTCTCCTCTCAGCTTGTTTCACCCGCATCAGCTCTTCCAGTCTGAGGAAGGGACGCACCAACAGAGATCAGTCCACTAACAATGAGGCAGAGGCGTTTTTGCCCCATCATTCTTAGCACCAGGAAACAGCAACTGTGTGCAAACATTGTAGATAAAGGCCATGACCGAGACATTAAATGTGCTGACCTCTTGACTTGTTCACGTTTCTCCTCCTCTGTCATTGGCTGCATTGAGTCATCTCCCTCGTAAAGGTTGTCTCCACCTGTAGTCACTGATGAACATGAGAAAGTGAAAGAAATACTTTTACTTTGAATATTTGGTTGCAGACATTTTTGTCAAAAACGACGCATCATTATTCTGCTCATATTTTGGATTTTGGTGTTTTGTCATATATTTCCATTATCGGAGGATGTGTTTCCCTGCAGAAACCCAACATGCACTGACCCCCTGTGGTGTCGGTTGGTGTCAGCTGCTCTGTGCTGGTCTCGTTGTCTGTATTTCCACCTAAGACGTTGCCCACAGGAGGCACGTAGGGCTCATCGATGTCAGGGTCATTCTCATGTTCCATTAACCTGCAGACAGCACATCAACGTTTTTTCATTACGTATTCAGAGATGAACTAAAAGTATTATTAGTCTTACGTAATAACAGTCTAGACATCATACCAAAGTTCTTAATGCACTGCCTCACTGAGATATCAATAGAGGAGTCAGAATGAGGCGGTCCACCAACCCAGTAATACCCGTTTTTTACCAGCAGGGTGAGTCATGGACCAGAACGGAGTTTCATTCTGCCTCTTGTACAAACTGGCTGCAGTTATTCAACTCTGATCACGTGTTTGTTTGTTGTTTGTTTATCTGCAAAGTACACAGTGAATCACTGTCATGGACAATTACATCACTTCCTGGACAACTTTCAAAGTAAAAGCTTTGAGTTCTGTTGATTGTAATTTGTTTCTGGCTTGATTTTATAGCTAATGTCGCCCCTGATTCAGAACGTCCCAACCTTATACACTGTAAGGTTGGCTGTGTAGAGATGATGCTATTTTACTGTGGGTCTGGATGACAAATGTCCTGTGTTTTGAGATGGTTCTGAAGAGTAATTTAGGAAAATGTACAACTGAGACTCACCAGTCCATGGCTTGTTCTATCCCCTGGTTCCCCGTGTTGGCCACTGCCTTCTCCCTATACACACACACACACACACACACATACACACACAGAGAGACAGCAAAATATGCTGAGTTATTGTGATGTTACTCAGTTTCACTTTCATTTGAAACCACATTAACCAGGAATGAATTTATTAGACGTGTTATCACTTACGCCCTGTTCCTTTCGAAGCCCATCTCCAGCAGGCTCTCTAATGTTGTTAACTCTGCCATTTTTAGCTGAAACACAGTGTAAACATATCACTTCATTAACACGAGGCTGTCTGTTACCATGTAGCCATCTTGTTACACTGTAGGTGTAAAATTATAATACAATGACATATCAACAGCCCGTGGGTTTTCTCTAGCTGGGTCCTGTGTAGAAGAGCACGGCCACAGTGGTAGTTGTTCAATAACAGAACTAACGTGATGCGGAAAGCTAAAATTAGCATAAATGTGGCTAACGTTGAAACTGCGAAAGCTAGCCGAAGAGCTAGCACGATTAAAAACGACCCACAACTCTTACAAATACTCAGACACTTTCTCTGCCGCTGCGAGTCTGTATGAAACACGTTCAAGTACACACCGGTGTAATTTTATACATCACATAGACAATATCAGCTGATAAACTGCTACATACAACGTTGGTTAGCTACTCACTCATCAGCCAACACCGCCTCAGCAGTACGGGAACCCACACGGGTCAATCTGAGCAGATGGTAACGGAAGGGAAATTGAAAAAATTCCATATATACTATATATATCTCATTGATACAGACTTGTAACAATTATAATTCATTTTATTTATTCGTTTTTTTCATTTTGGTTGTATATTCAACTCACTTACTTTATAATTCATCTATTCAAATAATCAATTATACAAGTATTTATGTATCATTGTTTATTTATAATTTACCACTGAAATGTAATCGTGTGCGGTAGAAACACAAAAACAAATTATTGTTATCATTGTTGTTGTTGTTGTTGTTGTTGTTATAAACAACAGAAAATACTGAATCATAAAGTAGAATGAAGAAGACATGAGGACTCTCCCTCTTACTTTTTTCACCTGTGATAGACTGTGACTCCATTCACACACAATCAGTTCATTATAATAACATGTGCTCCACATGGAGTCACATTGGAGGTTTTTAAGAAATATAAAGGCAGACTTGGGATTCATTGAGTGCTTGAAGAGGCCTCATGAATCCTGTCTCTTATTGGCCGTCGTCCATGTTGTATGACTGCATCCCTCCACCCTTGTGAGAGCCATGGTGTTTAAACACAATGTGATTTGCTGTGTTTTATGAGCAGGTTGGGTCTGTTACATATTTACAGTGAGTGTAATGATTAATGTGTTTCTCGCCCCCACACGGTCTTAAGGAGCTCTCATCCTTCAGTCCACCATTATTCAGGTATACGCTTGTGTCCACCTCACTTCCTCCTTCTTTTAAAGCTGCTTTGCTTTTCTTCTTGCTTTCAATTGTATTTTTCTTTATCAGTCTCTGTTCTCTCTCAGAATGACCTGAGTGTGTTCCATGTCCAGTGTTTACCTGGTAAGTAAGATTTTTTTAATTTGAAAAAAAAAAAGAACTGTTTTATGCATTTAGATGCACAGCTGGTAAAATATGTGATGTATGCAACACTTACAGAACAATTTGAATAATAACTAACATGTTGTATTTATATTAGTATCGATAAACACAGCACACCCACCATTGACAATTCTGTCCTTGGAAATGCAGCTATAGTAGATTTGGTAGACTATTTAAGATGACACTTTGCACTCTAATTTTCTAATCAAATCCAAAATATTTTCTGATGATGCATGTATTTATTCTATACGTTATGTTTTTAAATCACTGGAGTGATTTGTACAAATGCGGCTCATTTCATTCAGAAAACATTGTTTACCTGTTATACTGCTCCAGAGTCCTCCGCAACTGTCACTGAGGGAGACTGTAGAGATAGTCTGAAATATAAAATGTTCACTGTATCCAAGGTCATGTCCATCTATCCAGTGATAAGGTATTAGTGTGTCTATGTTCTTGACAGATCATTAAAAAGTTGAATTCCTTTCATTTCATACTCACATTTAATACTCTCCCTGAACTCTGCCAGGTCATCCAGTGACACCATATCTTGAACAAAGGGCAAAGTCAAAGGACACAAAGGGGTGAGGGTCTCTTTATTATTCCATTTATCTGCTTTATGGCTTTGTTTTTTCCACAGGTGTAGAAGGGAAGGGGTCAAAGTTTACTCAGGATCAGTTAAGAGAATCTGCAAAACTGAAGAGGTGAGGTACATGCCAACCGGAAATGATGTCTATGACAGGTTTTTGAAGGCTGTCAAAGTGTAAAAGATTAATTTGAATGTACAACAGGGCAATATTCTTTGGCGGCACTCCCTCCTTCTGGGCTCCTGGTGTAAAGAGTGAATGGCCCTGATTTTACAGGAGTCATGAGACTGACATGAAACCTGCGAAGCAGTAAAAAACTACGATCATGAGACATCAGGCCGAAGTGGATGAAGCTTAACTATGTGTTTATTAGGTGAGGGTTGTAGGTCACATGAGAGCTTTGATGTAAAATCTCCGCCGCTATGACAGGAATTCATGTTGCAGTGTCTGACCAGAGGGGAGCAGCATTGTGTGAAATGTGGTAGACTGGTGTAACCACATCAGATGTAAGTGAGATTACCTCTTATTTGCCTTGACATAAATGAAATACAAGATAATTATACCGATGTTTTGTATGAGTGTATAGTCACATGGGCGCTCTAATTGTTTAGTTTTTTTGATTACTCTAGCATGAGCCCTTTATATTTACATTCGGAGCGGGTCCTTTGTTTGGAGGCCAGCATGTTCCACCCCAAGGTTTTTAACGACTCAGCTACAACTACAATGCATTGAAAACGTTTCAAAACAAAATCTGATTTAAAGGGGCAGTTTGTAAAATGTAGGTCAAAGGGATGTCTCCATAGAAAGCATGCAACTCCACCCCTAGATGTCAATATAGCCTACATACTCATTTGAATGATGACATTTTGACTTTAACAGTCATGTGATTTTTGGCCTCTGCTGTGGATCCGAACATCTCCATGATGATAATGTGTGATGGTCTGAGTGAAGGCTTCAGCTGTGTTGTTCCTGTGGGTCTCTCCAGCTGTAACAGCATCTCCATATGGAAAAACTGCATGGCCTCCAGTGGAGCTGCTGTTATCTCTGGAGGGACGCCGTTTATCATCCAACTGTTCCTCTGAATCCACTCACAGAGACACTTGTTCATACTGCAACTTTGTATGGTTGTTTTTCCCCCTGTTTACTTTCACAGTCCTGTCTCTTTTGTGCAGTTTTGCTCTTTGAGTTCAAATAAAGCAAATGACCCTGTCAATCCTGTAAGACTCCCCCCTGTGTTTATTTCCCAGTGTTTGTACAGAGAAAACATCCAGGCTGTTTAGCAACACTTCATTTGTCAATATACTGTATTGTTTGAGTGGATAATGCTGCACATGCAGGTGGATCTTTAAACGTCCACAAATAGGCTTTGGCAATTAATTGGGATTTATTTGCATATGTGAACAAAGCAAAAGTTGACTTTCCTTGTCTCATTTCAATGTTAAAATTGGCACTGAAAAACCAACATGGTTGACTCTACCTAATGAAGACAGGACAACTCTGACCTCCATGACCTTCTGATGTGGTGAGAATAAATATCTAGTAAATACAGATGGAAAACGTGAAATTTGAAATGTGGAGCATAATCTTTCTTTTTACGTACCAGATTATATTACGTGCATTTTTCTCCACGTTGCTTTTGGTATAGTTATGGCTTTTATTTTGAAATACTGCATCAGTTCCGGTGTTTGAAGGCCATCATATTTAGATTAGAATTAGTAAATGACAAAATGGCCATGAAACGAAAGTGGCACCTCTTTGCAACCGGTTTGTTTGTTTTGCTCACAACCAGCTACAAAAGAATTTTCTTCAGAACGAGCTGAAATTCGACAGGAGGGAAGTCATTGATCTCCATGTAGACATTACAGCAGGGATCGTCTCCAAAGTGTAAAGCCGAAAACACATAGAAAAATACAAATGAAATAAACTCAACTTATTATACACATAGACATGGGGGTCACCAAATTCCCTCCACGTGTAAAAAGTCACCTTAGAAAAATAACGTTTGTCAAATTTTGAGACACCCTTGTTACTATTACTACTACTACTACTATTATTATTACTATTATTATTATTATTATTATTATTATTGCGGTTGTTGTTGTTGCTGATGTGTCCGTGACTTGAAAGACATTGACTTAAAAAAAACACAAATACAGAGAGTGAGAGAGAGAGAGAGAGAGAGAGAGAGAGAGAGATGGAGACATGAGAATTCTTACATTTTGTATTTTCATATCATATTCTGAACTCTTGAAATCTTGTGACACACCTCATACCAAAGCATCAAAGGCGTTCTGTGAACAGCATTTCTTCTAAACATTT
Source organism: Chascanopsetta lugubris (assembly GCA_016785325.1). Classification (NCBI taxonomy): domain Eukaryota; kingdom Metazoa; phylum Chordata; class Actinopteri; order Pleuronectiformes; family Bothidae; genus Chascanopsetta; species Chascanopsetta lugubris. The sequence goes on along the minus strand of JAFBJT010038339.1, from coordinate 34,143 downwards.
TACTTCAAAGGCATTGAACTTAAAAGTCACCCCATACAGAATCCCCAAGAGAAATAAGCAGAAGTTAGAGTGAAGCCAACATATTCTTGAGAGAACCAAGACAAAGAATCAGAATCAGAATCAGAATCTCTTTATTCGCCAAGCTGTTTTCACATGCCAGGAATTTGCTGTGGTGAATTGGTGCATACATTTAACATATACTAATACTAATAGGAGTGAGAAGTAAAACCTATTCAAAAAATAAAAAAAAAATAATAAAAAAATAAAAAAATAGCTAAAAAAGTAAGGAAAAGTTAAAAGGTGAGTGAGCAATTGATTATGGTTCACAGACATTTATTGGAAATATTGAATTTTACATCAGATACAAATGACCTAGAACTATTTAGGGTATTACTGTTTCAAACTGCAGTGTCGTGGTATACATACCACGCCTACATCATACCATCGCAACATATCCCTACACAGTGAGCATAATAAGTTGGGTTACTGAAATGTCTTCTTTGTGCCGTTGCACTTTGCAGACGCTCCCTGCTTTCTCACTGGCTGCAGAACACTGTTATTTCCTCAGTTGGGGTCATTGGAGTGGACACATGGCTGGAGCTCACTCTCGATCTTAAAACGTCTAATACGAGCAGTCATTTGTGTTTTCACACCGCTGCGTTGTTGAGGCATTCACCCACAAAGTCTGAATCTGTGGATATTGTTTCTGACACCACACAGGGGAGCCTGCTGTTTCTTCTTCGGTGGTGTTCAATGACTGGCAGCCGCCGCCGGTAGCTTGCTAGCCGCGAGGACTGGAAGTGTAGAGTGCTAGCCGCTGTAGCACGGACACGAAAGAGTACATTTTAAAGATAACACTTGAGCAACCACCGCCTGATATTACAACCGGGGTGTGACTGTCTACGTCCGGTGAGCCAACGTCAGCTGGAGACGGAGTCCTCCCCGCGTGACGAAGTGAGTGTGTGGCGACTGGCGAGCTAGCAAAGAAAGAGGGTGGAGACTAAAAACTTGCAAGACCTCGCCCCAGCCGTTGGTTCATTCCTGCAGGCAGCTACTCTCTTCACGGTGTGAGAGCTCCACACCACGTCACCCGGTCATTCAGTTAGAAAAGAGGGAGACCGACTCTGACTTGCAACCCCCCTCCCCAAAAAAGCAGTGAATCATGTTCAGGAAAAACTTGAAGAAGGACCCCGAGCTCTTCCAGAACGTGGCCGAGGGGCTGCGACGACTCTACCGGACCAAACTGTTCCCCCTGGAGGACGCGTATCGATTCCATGACTTCCACTCCCCCGCGCTGGAAGATGCCGACTTCGACAACAAGCCCATGGTCCTGCTGGTGGGCCAGTACTCCACCGGTAAGACCACGTTCATTCGACACCTCATGGACCAGGACTTCCCCGGTATGCGCATTGGCCCCGAGCCGACCACTGACTCTTTCATCGCGGTGATGCACGGCGAGCAGGAGGGTGAGATACCGGGTAACGCTCTGGTCGTCGACCCCAAGAAGCCCTTCCGCAAACTCGACGCTTACGGCAACGCTTTCCTCAACAGGTAAATCCGCCTACTAACCAACCAATAACTAGGTTAGATATTTACTCATTATGTCAGTCATTAATATGAGAACTTGACACTATCAAAATCATACTTCTCTTCACTTTGTTGTGTTTAAGCCCCGGCCTAACAACTCTCTAGTGGTTTAAAAGTACAGTGTGCTGGATTTAGTGACGTCTAGTGGTGAAGTTGCCGGCTCCTTCAGATCACAGCTCACCCCATCCTCACCTTCTAGGCAAAGTAGGCCAACCCATGGTAGAGTTTAGTTATCATTTAACTCCAATCGTGTTAAGTTGGTGTGGTGGTGCAACATGGCTGCCTCTGGAGAGAATTCATCCTAGCTGTTAATATAACTGGCTCATTAAGGGAAATGAAAACATTTCATTCCTTTTGGTGATTACACTTTCATAGAGGCACCATTTTAAATATGCCATGGCCCCTTTCTGACTACAGATATGAAAATAACTTTACCCAAGTCTTACATATTGCACCTTTTAGTATGTGAAGGAAATCACATTCTTCTCTTCACTTCTACAGAGGTATGTTTACAACCCGTCAAAACAATTCAGCACTGGTTTAAATGTCCTCCCCACAAGTCCACACATGCACCCCTCAGTCAAAGTGAATTTACCGTACACAGTTGCACAACGTTCCCAGGAGAGCAAAGTGCATGTGACGGTTTCCTCCCTCTCCCATCATCATCATCATCATCATCGTCGTCATCATCATGAGAGAATGCAAGTGTTTAGTGTCAACAATAAGGTGGACTATCCTGTCTTGTGTATGTAAAAACAAAAGTGCAGTAATGCTGCTTTCAATCATTGGGATCTTGCCCTCCTTTGGGAACCTTCACTTGAGACCAATGGTTTTGTCCAACTGTCTCAGGAGTGGGCTGACCTTGTGCTGCCTGTCCTTGGGCGTCAGTGTTATAGGTGTTGCCACATCAGGCGAGGCCGAAGAGGCAGCTCCCTAGTTTGACTCCCTGAGCGTGTCTTATGGAATCTTATCACCAAGGGCTAAACGTTGTTCAAATGAGTGACATTCTTAACCTCTTGTTGTGTTGTTAGAGAGGATCCGCCGAGTATGTTACTGTTACTGATATTCAGTGTCTTGTTGATTATCTATGTCTGCGTTTTATTTTAACTTTCATCAGTAAAATTATAAAGTGCCCCTCTTTAACACCAACACGAGTAATAGTTAATCAACATTGAAGACCTAGTGACAGAAAGATTATAGTTGTTACTGTACATGTATATAGATCCTCTGTTCCAAATACAAGTCGTTACCCTCTTTAATTACCAATAAACTGTGTCAGCCATGAAAAGCCAATATGGGTCAACCCCTCTTAGAGATTACACAGAGTAAACAGGTATTTACTGAAGGATTCTGTAATGACACTCTCACCTCTCTAGACTACTTTCCCTCGCAAAGTTTTATGAATGACTCAGGGTGACACTTAAACCTCTTAGTCAATCTGTCAGCGGCAGAGTTTTCCCATTGGCAAAAAAAAAAATCTGATAACTCAGAAGTCATCTTATTCAGCAGTTAATGCAAGTCAGATTGAAAGGGAGAGAACAGGAGTGAGAAAGGACACCAGCCTGTGCCTCATTTATGACTCAAGCTCCTCCCAGGTCGGCGTACAAGGTGAGACTGTGCAAGCAAAGTACTGTGACTCAGAACCAGCTGCTTGGTGACAGCTCAAACATCTTAACCCTGACTGTGTGTGTGTGTGTGTGTGTGTGTGTTGAGGTGTGTCTACAATGACATCAGATAGCTGACATCTGATTGTAGAAGGTGTCACTTCCTGTGGAGGATGTACTGGCCATGTCCTCTTCTCTTCCTGGTAGCCTGTGTGGCATCCCCCCCTCCTTTTTTCCACCAGGAAAACAGATGGAACAATATTCCACAAACAAATGACTAACTTGGTGACGGTCATGATCTTAATCTGCTAATAGTGTCAGATTATCTGGTGGCTCATGCCACGTGACAAACGCAGAACTAACACTCAAATAGACTTTTCCCCAGTGAGGCCTATTTGTCTTTATCTACTTAAATCCTTTCCCTCAATTATGTAGCCTGTTTGTTTTATCTTGCTTGAGTGCAAATGTCTGCCAAATTCAGGAAAGTGAGGTAATGCATTGCAGATAACAGCATAAGAGAAGTGTGTGGAACAGGCGTAGGCATAAGCCTCCATTCACGGCTCTGGAGTTTATTACAGACTTGAAGAGAAACCAGATACGATTATGTGTAAACAAAGACCATTGTCCATCACAGCCTCATTAGTCAGTCTTGGACACAAGCATGTAGTTCACAAGACTTGTGGTTCCCTTTGACTTCATTCTGCATCTTTGTCTCAGAGGAATATTTATGCTCCAGTGGTCAAACATTGGCTCAGGAACTCTCACATGATTATACAGTATATAACAGGATATGCATTTTATGGTGGCCACAGGTGCATGGCTTGCACAGACAACTCTGAAAAGTCAGTGTACAACAGTAATGTTGAATTAATCACGTGTGATGGTATGTAGCACCAGACAGGCCTTCCGCTGATCAAACCAGTCAAACAGATATTTGGAACAGGGATGTTTCTTTGCTCAGTAGGGGCCTGTTTTCCACTCATGAGGCCAAAAATAGTTGGATCATCTCTCAACTGTTTTGACTCATACAAAAAGATATGGGCAAGGAAGAAAGTCAAATTGTCAAATGACTGATTTGCAGGTCCAGGAGATGACGGTGGTGGACCCATTGTGTAATACTTTACCATTACCATCATACAACTTACGGAATAGCCCTTAACTACCAGACACAGGTGGGATTTAGCCTCAGTGTAAGCAGTCATTTATGAAGAGGGTAAACATAAATCAGTCATGGGAGTCTCACTCTGAGAGTTTGCTCTTAAACAAACCCAAAAGGTTATGTGTGGTGGACTGAACTGAACTGCATAGTCAGTGTTTACAGTTATCCACTATCTGTAGGCTGTAACTGTTTGGTTTGAGGATTTGCCTATCATGTCTTTTGTAGTGATTGGTTTTGTACCGTAAACTTGATGTTTTGATTAACAACATGACAGTCTCTTAATCATGAAGTGTCTGGATAGCCACCATCCGGCCAGCTCGCACGTAAGCTTGCAGCATGACCCTTTTAATTTCTCAGTGATAATAACCATCAGTCCTCATACACTTCATTGTAAAATACCAGTTTAAGATAAGACATATGCAAAGCCATTAGGCGTCAGTTGGCCTCTAAATGACGAAAACCAAAGCTTTATTCTTACTGGGTCTCTATTTAAGAGAAGAAGAATATATTTCTGTTCCACTCTGCAAATATCATATCTGGTAACCAGCAACAGTGCTATAATAGCCTCCCATAATGCAGTTGCATTAACTGCCCTCACAGTTCAGGCCCCCCTCAGTCATGCAACCAACAGCATGACAACTCCTCAGAATCATTAAACTGTCTTTTGAAACTGCCTTGAAAGTCTTCCTATTCCCCTTTTTACCCATAGTGCTCTCATTGCCACCTATGTGAAGTTGAGTTCGGATTTTCTCTCAAGATTGGGCGTGGCCTTAGCACTCTGTAGATGGTGAATGGTGAACATTTGTCATACCTCCTCTATACTAATGGATGGGACACGGGACACACGAAAAAGTCAAAAACAAGTTAAATACATTTTTCAGTCATTTTAGGGTATTTCTAATCATTCTAGTGTAATGTTCAAGTCATAATTTTTTTTCTCATCCATGCTATTAAAAACAGGGTAAAATATCATGACTGACAGTTGAGAGTGACTCATGATTGGTCAAGAATGTACACCTACCAGACTTGGCTCCTATGGCTTCATTCCCTGATCCTTATTTGTCAGCTATGTGCCCCCCAAAGTACAAGATGACGTTGTTGACATTTGCAGTATTTTTCCTTCATTAATTTCGACTTGACATTGGGAGGATGTAGAGTCACATCATCCATATTTATATTCATTCAATGTTTTTCGTCCGAAACATACACACACATAACATGTTACTTCTCTTCCCACTTCAAACTAATATGTGTTTAGTGCTTTTGTAAAAATGTCACTGCAGTCCGAGGGGCCCAGTGTGTTTGTGCTCTCTCCGTGAGCCATTCGTCAGTAAAACCAGAGTCAGCAAAGTTGAAGTTCCGCACCCTGGCCCACACTGTCCTGCTCCGTCCTGTCCTGCTCATGGGCTGTTATTCCAGGACACTGATGCTGCACTTTGCTAAGATAGACATTGGCATAAGCATAGTTCTGCAGAGTACATAATAAATATACGTTGACTATGTGCAGATATGTATGTTTATGATCAAGACATAATTCCTTCTCACAAACAAGAAAGTAATTGCTGGTGGCAGTTGTCGAAAACTCCATTCCAACCTCCCAGGCGCCCTGTTTCCTCTTCTCTATCGGAAACTGATGTTATGTGGAAGGTCTGGATCAAGAGGTGGGGCAGGAGAGGAAGACCCTGTCTTATGTACTGGAGCCAGACTTCCAGTATCACTGGCTCGTTCTGATTGTGAAAATGAACTCATGTCCTTGGACTTTCTCAGAGGGCGGGTTGCGCACTCCATCACTCGGCCAAAGAGTGATGTTTTAAGCCTTCAGGCTCTCATGCCTGGTGGGGTCCTGCTCCCTTTCTAAGAATTCCAGCTCAAGTTCATTGTAGCTTTTTATCCGTTTGGAAAACATTGAGAGAGAGAGAGAGCGATAGTTAAATAGAATCCAACTGGGTATCTCAAGACATCAGCAATGAGAGGGAGGGGGGACTGCCCGTTTGTTTTCTTTGGCCTGCTCTGCTATTCTATTGTAATATTACACATAGGATCCCCTTGCAGCACACACTGCTCACCCTTTTTTGGCTTGTTCATTGTCCTTGTATTTTTCCTTCTTCCCGTCTGCGTGTGGTGTAAGACCTCTGCTAGGATCTGTGGTGCGTCTGGCCTCTGTGTGGTTGCAGAAGGAATGTAAAAGCACGCTTCTCCCCGTCTTGTGACCTTGTGCCTCTCGGCTCATGTTGTGAGTATCGGTTCATATTGTTTCAAAGGGCAGCAGAGCAAGAAGTGGTACTTGCTGGGCTGTGGGGCTGCTTAACAATCTGCTGCTTTGTCCTGAGTGGGAAACCGTGGGATTGTGCAAACCCACTCATTGTCTCTCCAGCGTCTCTGTGTATATCAGTCTGTGTTTGACTTCATGTATGGCAATCTAAACTCCCTTTAGAAGTTTAAACTCCAGTGTCCCACTTTAAAGGAGATCATTGTGTAGTGAGTTATGTCGCTCTGGAAACAAGTCAGACCTACGGTTCATGAATTAGTAAGTATTGTTCCGGTGTTTCCCTCACATTCCTACAACAAAAGAGTCGTCATGGAGCTAGTACTCCACCCACTTTTCAGAACGAAGCAACTTTCTTTTTTCTTCTCTTTTTGTAGAAATTGATTCAATTAGGACTACAACTCACATATTTAATGGTTTGATGAGTAAACAAAAAAGTGGAGACCTTACTATGCCTTTGGCGTCCTCAGGTCTAGAGTGATTTCCCCAGTTAACTTTTGTTTGACAGATCAATGATTTTAAAGTTCCAGTGTGTAAGCATTTGCTAAACTATTATTCCCATTCCTGGTGAGGAAATTTTATAAGTATACATCCTAATTTAATACAGTGTTGTTGTTCCCATTACCCTTGAATGATCGCATTTTATTTTCATCAGTAGTGGGTCATCTCTACGGACACCATCATGTTGCACTAGATCCCATGAAGTGTACCAACATGTCCTAAGCCAAATCATTCCAGAAATGGGTGCCGACATTGTAGGTGATGTAAACTGACACCAAAGTCTGTGCAGTTGTGATAGGGGAAGCATTTTATCATAATTTGACATGTGCAGATGATCTACCTTTTGTCAATTGTATCTCAACTGTCAGTCATGATGATGTCTCTTCCAATTTTTTGAATTGTCAAGAAACTTTTCAAACAGATTCTTAAAAAAGGTAACAATTCAGTTTCAATCAGCATGACAAGAGCTGCCTAAAACATAGGTGGGGTAATTCAGATGTCTGTGTAGGCTCTTAGTCACCCAGGTCATGGTACCAGGTTAAGTACAAGGTTTACACCGGCAAGCTGACCTTATCAAATTAAGTGGAGACATTTCACCTTTCATCCCAGAGCCTTCATTAGTTTTGTAGTAAGAGTTTATTTTACTTGTACTTTGACTCTTTACTTTGACCGCATAAAAATAGGGTGGATGGAGTTTATGATCCATACTACCGCCAGCCAAATAGAGTGTTTTGTCTTCCTGTTTGTTCTAATCTCTTACATACAGGAACAGATACACTCAACCAACTGGTTCTTCCGTCCTCTCACACTTTCCCCAATGTCTTTTTAGCCTCCCTTCTTCTTTCGTATTCTTCATCTGTTCCGTGTACTGTTCCCTCTCTCATCCCTGTGTTTAATTCTTGGCAGGTTCATATGTGCCCAGATGCCTAACCCTGTCCTGGAGAGCATCAGTATCATCGATACTCCAGGAATCCTGTCGGGGGAGAAACAGCGGATAAGCAGAGGTCTGCTTCACACTTGCTCACAAACTCTTCACACACTCTGGCCCTCTCTTGTAGTGTTTCCGTATTACAGAGCCTCGCCTCTCAGCACAGAAACTGAAATATGTATGTATGCAAAATACAACCACAGGAAGTTACATATTTTTTTATAGTGAAAGTGAACATACTGAAGAAACTGTCCAAAGTCAACTTTGTTCTCACTCGTTTAAGTCTTGAAGCCCTCAGGTTAACCCAAACAGGTTATGTATATTTTCCAGAGCCCTTCATGTCACTTTCATTTCCTCTCTCTATACCTCTGGTTTTCTAGGGCACCTTCCTGTGTCACAGCCTACCCATATGTGCCATATTTTGACACATATATTTTGCTTGATATTTTCAGATCAAACTGTCATAATTGTTTTTTTTTATAACAAGAAAAACAAATGGCTTTGACTCCATGCACCCGCTCTGTCATCACTTTATATCTGAGTCAGTTCCCTGCGCAAATAAATCAGTTAATATTTTTGTCCATTCCTCCAAACAATACAGTGACCTGCTGGTTCACCTCCAAACTGCCACATGCACAGTTTTTTCTTTTGACTTTTGATGAGCCCACAGAACACTGCCTGAGGTTGAACGTGCAGTTCAGTGGAGCTTCTCCTTTTTCTACCTGATCTCAGTCACTTGAAGAGGAAGCACACTCACATGCTGTTGCGTTTTTCTGTACTTGAGGGAAAGGAAATGGAGTAAAATGGGAAACGTAGCAGAGTTTCCCAAGACTAGCCCCCTCAACTCTGCTTCCACCACTGTTGCGCAGAGAGATGACACAGTCATTCAATTAGTTTTCCTATAAGACATGTAAAAACTTAGAAAACGGGAAACCAATCCTGAATCTGGTCACTTCTCAAGATCCTTTTAAAAGCTTGTTAGGCTCTTTCTTACTCCATGCCCCATTTGTTTACACATATTGTGGGAATCCATTGAATAGCTTGTGTGCAGCCCTGAAGACAGACAGATGTGGAATCGTAAACTCCATAGCAAAGGCAATAATTGTCAGATTAACTGATTAGGAAATCAAAGAAGCGGCATTTAGGGACAAGAGGCGTCAGTGAGACTGAAAAGGCCAAATAAGAGACAGTAAACACAAAAGCATAATTTAGTGTCAACTGATGATGAATCCCGTGTGTCTGCGCACATACTGTATGTGAAAAGTGAGCACAGTCTAAGGTGACCCTGTGTCAACAGGTGCCTTAGACAGTTTGTTTCCATACATACAAACTTGAACATTCTTGCTCTCAAACTGTCTCGCTCACACACACACACACACACACACACACACACACTTTACTCCTTTTCTTCATACACCTTACACCTTATCCTCTGCTGTTTCTGTATCAACACAGATGCAACAAGGAACTCCACAGGCATACTGTACTGCCTGTATCATATATATATAAACAAGATAGATTGGATAGTACAGCTGAAGTGTGACGGGCGTGCGTGTGTGTGGGTGCGGGTGTTTGTGTGTGTGTTTGTCAGTATCTGGCATTGGACTAACACAAGGCCACAGGAAGTTAAGCTGATATTTCAGTCTTCCTGTCAATGCATCTCTGTCATCTCTGTGCAGCAGTGGGCTGCTGGGTGCATAGTTTTCATATAGAAGGGCAGTCGCTGACAGATTGGAATTTCTTCAGGTGAAAAACCTTAAAAACTTTGAAAAAATGTGTAAAGGAGAAAATTCCCCTGAGAATGTGTCATCCATTCAGGCACCCTGAGCTTTGTTTATTGTGTAATCCTTTGATTGTGGATTCATTTTTGAGTGGGTCAGCAAGTTTCCCACCCACCCAGCTTGTTCCATGTTGAAGTGTATTATAAAGCTGTTTTGCGGAAGTGTCTTTGCAAGTTTAAAAGTTTCTCAGCAATTTCAGCTCACAGACAAAAATGGAGCTAAGGGGGAACGTATAGTTATATTGTGCCTCCGCAGTATTGTTTAAAGGAATAGTTTGACACTTTAGGAAATAAGCTGATTTCTTGAAAGGAGGAGACGACACCCTCATGTTTGTTTATAAAATATAGTCTCAGTCTGCTGAGTCAAGTTTCTGGACTGGAAACATGGGGGAGCAGATAGCATGACTTTGTTTTAAGGTAATAAAAATCAACCAAACACCTCTTTAAAACTCACAAATTGCTGTGTGTTAAACAAGGTTTTAAAGGGTGTTTATGAGAGGTGGTATTTCTTACACAGCAGAACGTAAAGTCAATTAAGTAACTTGACAAAGACGAAACCATTATAAACCATTTTGATTACAGAGTCCATCTGGCTTACTACTTTCTTTTTGTCGATGAGAACACAGCTGTATGAGCAGGCTGCACCTCATTTCCTTGCCAGAGAGATATTTGGAATGTTCTCTAATGCTCCTTTAAAACCAACTTTGAATGGTTAAATGGTTAGAAGCAGCATGTGAGTGCGATGAAATTGATATAAAATGACAGACATTTTTTTTTTTTAAATTAACTTTTTGGTTTGCCCTGTGTTCCACAGACACACAAACTGCCAAACAATTCTCGTAATGATGTGGAAGATCTGAACACCAGCATGCTTTGTAAGATGAACAGATCAGAACATTTCACAACACAAGATAATCACTGCCTTGTCTGTCAATGTCCTTCATTTCCACCAATGATCGTCACATGATGTTGGGGCCCATCTCTACTTTGTATCTGTGCACATGTTCAACCCACCAGTTGTTGATCCTATGTGCTATAAGTAAGTCTAAGCCCAGGCAGCTGTCTTCCTGTCCAATTCCCCTGACCTGTGTTTTAAAAGCGGACTGAAAACAGAATGTGCAACTGTCCTCAGCTGAGTCCCTCAGGGCCCTTGACATATTCCTTCTTTTTATCCCACGTAATGAGCAAAGTTACACTCATTACAAAACAGTGTAGTCATCTTTTTGCCTGTGTGAATCCCCTTCATCCATCTCTTATTACATTTCTCTTACTTTCACTTTTACTCTCGCTCTGCTGACTTTCTCTTTCTCTCCCTCTCCCTTTCTCTTTTGCGACTGTGCCCGTCTCCCTCGTCGTCTCTCGTTCTCTCTCCGTCTCTGTTTATATTAAACATGTCGCTCAGCCTCTCCTTTGTATTCACATGTTCATACGCTGACAAAAGCCAGCCATGTTGGAATGCATGTGCAGCAGATCCAGCCCTGATTGTGTGGCAGCTGGGTTGAACCTTTGGAGCGACTGCGTTCCTCTCTGATCAGATGACACAGGGACTCTAATCAAAACCATAATTCCAAAGAAACGTTTCTGCCTGCTGTGCACAGCTCCTCTGGGACGTGGAGAGTGCACTGTAGAGTCCGTCTTGTGAAATTTGAGTTAACCCTGTAGTTGTTCCTCAAATATCTACAGGAAGTGAGCAGCACAAGGAGTGTCTGTGCTCTGACAGTGGTAGAATTATTATTTTTTAATGTAGATTAGATCCCAGATCAGTGCCTAAACTGGTACTGTCCAACACTTCCTTTTTTTGTGTGTTTGTATGGTAGTCACTCCGGCTCTTTACATAATTCATGAGTCAAACACAGGCTGATTATCCGAAAGGAACTCGGGTTCAAAGGACCTTTTAAGCCTCTCTCCTGCAGTCTGAGTAAACCTAGTTAATTGGTAACTAAATGACAAGGACTTCCCCCCGAAAGCCCTTATTTAAACATCATTTGATCAATTCCATGAGTTGGAATATGGAGCAAGAACCCACAGTTTAATCTTCTCCAGCGCATGATGTGTCAGCCAATTCGCGCTACAGGGGTCTTTGTCAGTTTGAACTCTGGGTTTGTCCTCACAGATTATTCTAAAACTCAGCTGAGTAGAAAATAGTGACACTTTTGAAAAACATATTCTTCAGTTGGAGTTTCTGGGAAATGAGTGGTTAGGAAATATTTCTGCTATTTATTCAGTGCAGGGAATGGCAATGACCAAAGTGGCTGTGGTTAGCGAGAGTGTCCAACTTTCTTCACCCAAACCCCTCGTACTCCTTTTTCAAATATGTTGCCTGTCTGAATAATCGATCAAAACGTAGGCATGGAGTACGTTTTGAGTTAGCAGTCAGAAGAACTTAGTTGAAGTCTTATTCCTGCTGACACTGAGGCAGATGAAGGCAAATGTTTGACAGCTTTCTTTGTGCTTTGGCAGCTAAATTTATACATGTATATGCCCAGTACATATAAGAATTATAAATGGCAGTGGAGAAGCACCTATAAACTTTGCCCACTTCCTCCATAAATGCGAAAATAGACGTTTTTCTGTGAAGTAAACAAATTGGTGCTTTGCATTGTTTCCACCCCAGGAATGTAAGTAATGTCAGGCTGTTGATTTCAGCCTGAAAAGCTGTCAGGCCTCTGGTTACTCTGAACATGTCTCAGTCCCTTCAGATTGAATCCCCAACCTCAACAACTATACGTCCCATCTGTTAACAGCCCCTTCCTCTCATCATCTCCCTCCAGGTTACGACTTTGCTGCAGTGCTCGAGTGGTTTGCCGAGCGCGTTGACCGTATCATCTTGTTGTTTGATGCCCACAAGCTGGATATCTCCGACGAGTTTTCTGAGGTGATCCGCGCGCTCAAGAACCATGAGGACAAAATGCGCGTGGTGCTCAACAAGGCCGACCAGATCAGCACTCAGCAGCTGATGAGGGTCTATGGAGCGCTGATGTGGTCTCTGGGCAAAATCATCAACACACCAGAGGTAAAGAGCATTTCCTTTTCAACACTTGCGTATAGGAATATGATGCGTGTGTTGTGCTTGCTCTCGTGACTGTTGTCCTGTGTTTAGCTCGCAGGCTTTGATACAGCAGCAACGGGCTCATTGGCTCCGAAATGGAGTTCCCACACAAACAACAGCATTTTCTTTTTTTTGCTCGCCAAAGCTAGTTCAATCGCTCTCCAGTGCTCTGTGGTTTAAGTGGAATTGTGATCATCTTAAGCAGCAGGGGACAGAGGTCAAATGAAAAATGAGAGTAGTCAGTCATCTGTAATGTTCTCACTCTGTCGCTGCAGCCAAATAAAAAAGAAAACAGTTTAAATCCATTGAAAGTGAAAGGCAGCTTAAAATAGTCTTAGAATATGTGTGTGACATGTGACACGACTCGCCTCATGATTTCTCCCTGACTGCTTAGTTAATGTTTGATCCACAGCCAGATTCATAAATGGATTCCGGCTAAACCTTTGGATTGCTTAGACAATTATTCATTGACACTGAAGTAGCATTATAACGCAAAGCCTCTCAACTGGCCGTAAATCACAATGCACACGATTTATTCACTTATTTTGACTTTCAACAACACCCTCCTGTGTTATGTTGTCACGCTTCCTGTCTTGTGTAACCTTGAGAGGGTTTTGTGTTTGTTAATTTGTTAATTTGTTATTTTACCCCGAGTGTTGTTAGTGACCTGTGCTAGAATGTCCTCCGTTTAGGGCGTGGTCAGTAAAGTTTAACCAGAGGAACTCTGAAGATGAATGCAGTTGAACTCTTGTAAAACTTCACTCCAGGTTGTGCGGGTGTACATCGGCTCATTCTGGGCCCAGCCCCTGTTGGTCCCAGACAACAGGAAGCTGTTTGAGGCAGAAGAGCAGGACCTGTTCCTGGACATCCAGTCCTTGCCCCGTAATGCAGCGCTACGTAAACTCAACGACCTCATCAAACGCGCACGACTCGCCAAGGTCAGTATCAGTGAGCTTCAGAGTCTACAGCTATTCTAGAACGCTGCTCTTTGAGGCATAGCTTTGCTCATCAGCTTCATTCTAACATTCTTTTTTCTGATGCGTGTGATGTTTGACATATTCCTAATCTTAATTTTGGAAAAATGTCTCTCAAATCTCACGCACTTAACCTTTAAGCATGTTGATATTTCCATCTATTTTGAGTGAAATGAAAACGTTTGTTGCTTCTTTGTCATTCTCCAGAGCTTCACGCTAACAGCTGAGGGGGTTAGACTGTTTTCATGTTCATTAACTCAAAATATTGCATCTAAACCATCTCCGAAACATAATAAGAGTTGTCAGGAAAATTTATATTTAAATGTGTTTTATGATTTGATCAGAGAGGGCAAAAGAGCTGATTATATAGCCTAGCATCAATTACGTTGTATTGCTGCAGGCTATAAACCTCTCAACTAAATTACACCGCAGTGATTTCTGTATTCATTGATCCAGACAATCCTGCAGACACTCACTCAACCATAACTGTCAACATGCTGGTAGTGCTCGGCGACAGGTCAGGAGCCCACGGGATTCATCTTCTGTGAACCATGAATGTCTACACAACAAAACCACACAGCATCATTGCACCTCATTTTCATTCTTGGTTCTCCCTGCCAGCACCACCTGTCCCTGCAGGAGAAACGTCTGGTTTTATGCAACCTGATTACTATAATAGCAGCAGCTTTTAGTTTACTGTAGTTTCTAAATGAACCATAGGCAGAAGTGAATCCTAAAGTGTGTTAAACTTAACTAGAGTATTATTTTCTGTTCCTGTCAACGAGACTATATTTACACTAAGTAAACCCAGACAGAAGAACCTCCCTTTGGGCATGAATTGAACATGTATTCACAAATGCTACTATCAGTAAAGTGTGTTTTACAATAATGTTTCAACGTATGTTGTATTTTTGTATCATGAATAGGTGCAGGCCTACATTATCAGCTCTTTGAAGAGGGAGATGCCCAGTGTGTTCGGGAAGGAGTCAAAGAAAAAGGAGCTGATCACCAACCTGGGAGAGATTTACGTAAAGATTGAGAAGGAGCATCAGATCTCACCCGGGGACTTCCCCAACCTGACTAAGATGCAGGTGAGCGGAGGATGAGCAAAAGAAAAAAAGAAGTCAGAGATGTGACGAAGGAACACTTCTGACTATTTTTGGTATATTATATAAAGTACTTATCTCAGAGTGAAGTGACCTTCCAACCTTTGCTCTCTGCACTTCTCTGCCCTTCTTTCCTTCCCTTGCCCTCCAGGATGGGCCAGGACGGGGATGAGATTTATTTTTCCTGGTTTGTCAGGAAATCCTGCCTCTTGTACGCTACTCCTGTTGGTAGCCATTGAAGACTGATCTATTTCTATCACAAATTCCTGTTTTCTCTCTCGCCCCCTACCCCACCCCCAAATCCCTCTAACTCCAGGAGCTGCTGCATGGTCAGGACTTCTCCAAGTTCTCAGTGCTGAAGCCCAAGCTGCTCGAGGCGGTGGAGGACATGCTGGCCAACGACATCGCCCGTCTAATGGCCATGGTGCGCCAGGAAGAGGCTGCTATGACCACGCAGACCGTCAAGGGCGGAGCTTTTGAGGGAACCATGACCGGGCCCTTCGGTCACGGCTATGGTGAGGGTGCCGGCGAAGGCATCGATGAGCAAGAGTGGATTGTAGGACGCGACAAGCCCATGTACGACGAGATCTTCTACACCCTGTCTCCCATCAATGGCAAGGTGTCCGGCGCAGCAGCCAAGAAGGAGATGTTGAAGTCAAAGCTGCCCAACACGGTGCTAGGAAAGATCTGGAAGTTGGCAGACGTGGATAAAGACGGCCTCTTGGATGACGAGGAATTCGCCCTCGCCAACCACCTCATCAAGGTGAAACTGGAGGGCCACGAGCTGCCATCGGATCTGCCCGATCACTTAGTGCCACCAACCAAACGTGGGTCCGTTGAGCAGGATTAGTGGGCTGTAACAACGCGGAAGTGTCAGCGCTTTGCCTCATGTTTCGGACTCTCCAGACAAAAAAAAAAAGAAGTCAAACAACAAGCACGAACAGCAACACTGAGCCGCAGGCCTCCAGGCTTCCCGACTCACCACTAGGAGGCGTTGCTGTGAACCTCTTCGCCAGAGAGAGACTGGAGGGTTTCTTGGCAGGCGGGCTGGGGGGGAGGGGGGGGGCGTGGGATGTGGTTAATGAGGGATGGTCCATCTTTGTGCAGTGGGGGAAAACATTCAGGTATCTGTGGGAAATGAATGTGAGGAGGGCATTTGATTCACCACCTGACAAGAGGACATTTCTGCATCATGAACTGAGGGATTGTGGGAGGTTACATGACGGGGCCGAACATGGATTTATGCATCCTGTGTAAAAGATGTCTCATAAGAATAAACCAATCCATATTATTATTATTATTATTATTATTATTGTTATTATTATTATTATCATCATTATTATCAATATTATCATTATTATATGTTGATCCAAAGAAATATAGTTTTTTTCCATTGGAGAGTGAATGAGGAAATAATTCAAAACACCTGTTAGAATTCTTTTATCTATATTTTTGTATTTCCTGACTGTTCAATTTGACTCTTTCCAAATAGTTCCCTTTTTATTATTTTGCCAGATAATTAAAAAGGAGTACTGTAATATCCTGCTCAGGCTTATGTGGATTTTTGATTTTTATCAAACTGTAAGAATACTTCATTAAAACTTCCACTTCTTAAGATATAATAAAATATATATAATATCAGATTAATTGTGAACAGAATCATAGCTTTGCTCCTTTCATTTGTTGTAGTCAGACAAGGTCACTCACAGGGCATCACCAGCCTGACTCTTATTTTGAAAGGCCTTCATTTTGACCGTTTTAACGCGGTCTTCTGCCCCCTGTAGGCCTGGAAGATGAGAAGCAGAGGCTTTATGAGGACATACTTTATAAGGCCATTTAGCCATGAAACAAGTGGCTGCGTATTTCTGAAGGCAAATGGAAAACAGCAGTGGGGACAGACGCGCACCAGTTTCTGTGGAGCACCTCAGACAAAGACATATGGTTATGATTTAGAGAGGAGAAAGATCCAGTTTGACGTCAGGGGCTTGAGGGTAAATCATAAACGGTGAGACAGGAAGTTCTCTCATGTGAAACTCAGACTTCAGTCTAAATAAAGGCTGGTGCTAAGTTAACCTACATTATTAGTGCCTACTCATTGCAGAGGCTGCCCTCAGGTTTGTTTGTACAATTCAAATTCAAACTGAAATGTAAATCAGCTGCACCCAGAAGTCAAGAGTTCACGAAAAGAATGTTTTGTGCTCTGTTTTAGATTTTTCCCCCCTCCATCACCAGGGGAGTGATACAAGGAAAGAATGACATCATCAGATATGTTCCTATACTAACATACATCTTTCTCTTCGTGCCAGGTCAAGTGTGTTTCCATCATATCTCCACAGTTCCACATGGAACAGGTTTAAGTGTGTAAACGGGGAACCGGAGAGGGGAGGAAGATGGCGTCTGTTCAAGGGCCCGAGCTCCACCAGGGGGGTTCATCCGCACCCTCATCATCTCACACACCTGTTAAACCTGTAAACCTTCAGATCCACTCGAGGATGACCTTTGGTGGTCGATGGTCGGAGCTCACCCACTGTGCAGAGATATTAATATGAATGACTTTTGGAACTGTGAGCTTAAGATCACGGTGAGGACATTATCTTCAAGGTGCAGTTTGTGCTGAAGAAAGGAAATGTTTCCATTTGAATTGGTCCGTCGTTGTACGGGTTCCTGATGTTTGAAGTGTTGTATTTATCACAGCAGAAGGAGCCATGTGCCATATTTTTGGCTGTGACCCATTTAATGTTGATTCTAGTTTGTTTTTCATTTGCTTTGTGTTCGCTGTGTGATCCTCCTTCATCCCCACAGTGTTTGAGTTTGAGTGTTTTCTTCTCACCTTATCCACCTGCGGTTTTTCTTGTCTCTCACCTCAGCAACAGGGAGTGCCATGTGTGATGAAGCCCAGAGGCGCCCCCTCGTGTCGTATGAAGTCATTACAGGTACAGTGTTTGAATACATGGAGCTCTATGTATGGTTGTGTCTCCTGGTGTCGGCCGCAGGGACTCTGAGGTGTGAACTCTGTGACCCGACATTCAACGATTCCTACTGCCTGTGGGACTTTAAAGGTCCAGTGCGTATGATAACGCCTAAACAATTTTCATCGCTATCGGCTCAAATGTGATGGTGGATAGATGGTTCTTGTAATGTTTTTAAGAGTGTAGAATTATTTAAATGTATAATTTGTAGTTTTCATTATCCTAAAATGTGCCTTTTATACTTACATCAGGTCTTGGCGGAGGCCACCATGTTGCACCACCATGTTTTTACATTAAGCCCAGAAGGAACAAGCCAAACACCTTTTGTGTTTTCATTAAAAAAAACTTTCAATAAATCCTACACATAGATGTTAATAAAATCATCTTAAATCATACTCTTGTGAAAGAAGGATTTCCAATTGGACTGTGAATGCATCTGCAGTTCAGAATATCTGTTATGGCTCAATAACTTCTAAAGAAAATACAATTACAATGGTAACATTTTACATTATTACAAGAGTTAGATAACAAGGAAATAAGGGATAAGCTTAAGTCCGCATTTGAAAATGCTTGAAAACCATACCTTGTATATTGGCTGTTTGACTTTAAAGGTGCAGTGTGTCATATTTGTCACTTCTAAAAATATTACAAAACAATTACGTACTGACATTTTCATAAATTTATAATCATGTACATGTTTCATTTTTTTCCATTACCCTTAATTGAGCCCATTCATGTATATTCACGTGAGGAGGGGGGTCCGCCATGTTTTTACAGAAGTAAAAGTGGAACTAAACCTCAAATTAAACCTTTTTTTTAATATTTTTTTTTTAGTTTTAATGACGACTGAAGTCTACCATAGCTTCTCCTGCATGTTCAGGATGGTGAGGGTGGGGTGATGCGACATGCAACGTCACCCCTAGGGGTCACCCAATCTTAGACACCGCAACTTTGAGTAAATATTTAGTAGCGA
This sequence comes from Chascanopsetta lugubris, assembly GCA_016785325.1. Taxonomy (NCBI): domain Eukaryota; kingdom Metazoa; phylum Chordata; class Actinopteri; order Pleuronectiformes; family Bothidae; genus Chascanopsetta; species Chascanopsetta lugubris. The sequence goes on along the minus strand of JAFBJT010038339.1, from coordinate 15,247 downwards.
AACCAAATGTTTGCTGGGTATACGGCCTGATGCCTCAGTGTCACTATGAGGCCCTGCGTTTAAGAGCGCAGTGTTTCATATTGAAACAATGGTGTCATGAGTTGAGTGAAGCCCTGAGGTCAGCACCACGTCCTCTGTGGTCAGAACAGATGATCAACATGTGGAAGCAGCTCCGCGGCTCCTGTTGCTCTGCTGATGATAATGCGTTGACACAAAGCTGCTGGAATGTGCACGGTGGTGTGAAGTGGGGGCATGACTGTGCGCCCGTTCGTTTATCTGTACTGTGTGTTTAGATAGGTGTCGCCCTCCTCCACTCTTATATCTCTCCTTTACAATGTTTCCTGTTTCCTGTCCTCTGCTGTGGGGACGTCACCATCCCCTTTTCCTTCCTTCTCTTCTGACTGTTTATGCAGGGCGCCCTCACCTTGTTTTTCTTCTTCTTCTTGTTTTCTTTGTTTTTCATGCCCCCCCCACCCCCAACCCCCCACCCCCCAACTCATGTGTTTTTGGGTCGCACTTGTCTAAAAATAACAGCAACCCCACCTCCAGCCCTCTGACACACTGACCCCTGCAGAGAGTGGAGCAGGTCGGGCTTATATAATAGCGTCATGTGGAGTGGAGTGGGGGGGGGTGCGAGTTCTCAGAGGCAGGTGAGGAATGAGGCACCTGTGTGCATGAGCACAAAACTTTATGTGCATGAAGGAAATGACTCAGCAACAATTCGAATGCACTCAAGAGACCAAAAATGTCTGATTTTCAATGGAGCGCTGCGTAAGATTTGAGTATCCGTGAGTATCCATCTAGATACTGAAAATCTAATAGCGATGTTTTCATGTGTATAATCACCTGAATATAGATATCGTTTAATTCCCCCCAAAATGTGCTGTTTAAAGGTGCAGTGTGTAAAATTTAGGTCATTTTTGTTACTTCTGGAAAATATCACAAAACAATTACGTACTGACTTTTCATGAATTCATAATCACGTAATTGCCCCAAAAAAAACCAACCCCCCCCCCCCCCCCCCCATTATCTTAAAATGAGCCCATTAATGTATATTCACACAAGGGGGAGGGGCTCTCTATGGAGGCCACCATGTTTTTACAGTAGAAAAGTGGACATACTAAACATCTTTTGAGTTTTAATGACAACTGAAGTCGACCATAGATGCTCCTGCAGGCTCAGAGGTGTGAGGGTGAGGCCATGGATACAACGTGCAATTTCACCTCTAGATGTCACCATATCTCACACACTGCACCTTTAATTAACATCATCTCTATGCAGGCGGCCATCTTGCACCACCATGTATTGACGGTAAACAAACCAATCAACATTTGAATTCCAATGATATTTTGATTTTACAAATTCTCCTACGTGTTTGGAAAGGAAGGGGTGGGGCTAGTTCAGTTCAGCTGCGACATGCAACACCCCAAAGTTCTCCACACTGAACCTTTAATCTCTTCAAAGAGAGGCGCTGCACCATACCCTGTATACTCATGTTACAGCTCAAAGAAACCAACACAGAGTCAGCTCATTAAAAGGCACGGGGGCAAGTCTTTATTGGGAGAGTGACAGAGACACATCTACACATCGACCGTCCCGGTGATGAATCAGTCCAAAGGACAACAACTTCACATTTTCCAGGAGAAGATGAGGACACAGAGTCAATCAGAGCAAAGAGAGGAGGAGAGATAAGTGCTCAAGAGGAGTCTGGTCACCCGCATCACTCCGACTCCGTTTGTGTTCAAAGAATAGAGGAGGAGGAGGAGGAGGAGGAGGAGGAAGAGGAGGAAGAGGAGGTGGTAGTTCAGGCCTCCTTGAACAGGCAGTGCAAACATGTGTGACGTGCTACACTTGCACTGAAGCTCATACAAACATTGGAGTGAATTTCAAGAATTTCACATTTTTTTTTACCCCTTCACAGAGATAACAAATCAAATCATCAATGGGGTGAAAACAAAGGTCGACATGGGGCGCTGGGCGGTTTGTCCATGCAGGTCCGGTTCCACTGGAGGGTTACGCTTGTGTTCAAGGCTTCATGAGGTAGAATGAGGTGCGGTTTGTCAAAAAAAAAAAAAGAAAACAAAAAAGGACAAGTCGTCTTATCTGGGCCTGGCTCAGTCTGTCCCTGTGTGGCACCATCGCTCTGCTTTCAGTTCATTCTCTCTGCAGCTCAGCGGGGTATCGTGTCCGCCGCCGCCGCCCCGAACATCTCCTGCGAGGCGTAGGTGATGTAGAGGAAGCCGTCCATGTCTCTGTACTGGGCGTAGACCTCGCCCATGCTGGAGGACATGCAGGACATGCTCCGCTCTGCCACCAGCAGGAACAGGGTCTGTGTGGAGTCCAGGGCGATTTTGTTCCTGAGAGGACGAAGGCGTTAGAAGAGACACAGGGGATTCCGAGAGAGTGTGTGACAGCGATGCACGAGACACGGAACCAGTTGAGTGTGGTGCAGGATTTACCTGAGCAGGCAGAGGAACTGACCCAGTGTGAGCTCACTGGGAACCAGGAACTTGGTTTTGTCCAACAGCGGAAGAGTCTTCTCACGGAGGTAGCGTTCAACTATTACCTGCACGGAAACACGCCGGAGATCAGCACATGGTGCAAAAGGATATGTATGAATATAAGACTTCAAAATACTTTTGTAAATGCTCTGAACTCACAGGCAGCTTGTTGGGGAATTTGGATCGTATGCTGCACACTTCATCTTTTCTGGTTGCTATAAAGAGATTAAAAAAAAAATGCATTTAAAAAATAAAAATAAAAATGCACCCATGCATGGTGAGGCCAAAGGGATGAAGGGTTGAAGAGTTGCACAGAGGATGACTTACCGAGGCATTTCCTTTGTTTGAAGGGCATCATCTCCATGGATTTCTCAAAGGGAGCCATGTCTTCTTGTTTGTGTGGGCGCTTTGCGGAGAGCAGCGGTGATGGAGGCTGGAGGCTGGAGGCTGGAGGCTGGTGTGGAGGCCTGGCCCGGGCTGACGCTGGAGTCCCCTCGGGTTGGAAGTCAGCAAACCCCAGTGAGAATCTGCAGAGGCCGGAGCTTTATAGGAGGCAGAGCAGGGAGGAGTCCAAATGTGACACCCACAAACAAAAACACCCAGTTCTCTGTGTGTGTGTGTGTGTGTGTGTGTGTGTGTGTGTGTGTGTGTGTGTGTGTGTGTGTGTGTGTGTGTGTGTGTGTGTGTGTGTGTGTGTGTGTTACACATGGTGTAGGAAGTATGTTCACATTATGGAGACAAAAAGCGAGTCACCATGACCAATCATTGAGTTGAATCTCTTTGGTTAGATTTGGTTAAGTAGTTAGATTAAGGTTAAAATTTGGGTTGAGGGAGTTTAAGGTTAAGGTTCAGGATTTAGGTTTAGATTTGGTTTTAAGATTAAGGTTGAGTTAGATTTTAGGTCAAAGTTGAGCTTGTAAATGAAATGTAATTTTGTGTGTGTGTGTGTGTGTGTGTGTGTGTGTGTGTGTGTGTGTGTGTGTGTGTGTGTGTGTGTGTGTGTGTGTGTGTGTGTGTGTGTGTGTACTGTATGTTCCCCCCACTGGTCCAGACCACATTCACACATACTGGTTATCTCACAGAGCATTCTCACAGCTACTTGAGAAATTAACACTGTTGTCACGTACACACACATACACACACACACACACAAAGGGGAGCAGATGCAGGCACAGGGGTAACGAGGACAGTCGAGCACCATGTGAAGAACATAAACAACACATGACAGTGATGATCTAGAGCAGCTCCCCTCATGATAAAAATGTGATGTGTGTGTGTGTGTGTGTGTGTGTGTGTGTGTGTGTACACATTTAGTTAGAGTCTGACCTTTGATCTCGCTGTCTTGATTCAATAATCATTATTGTTTGCCTACATCTTTCAGGTACAGGAAGAGGGAGGGAGGTATCTGTCCATGTGTCGCCATGCAGGTAATGCAGCTACTTTTCTATTCTTAGGCCTTGTGCATGTTAATTTATTCAAGGATTCAAGGAACTTTGATTGTCATATCATCACACATTTACACATGATGTATGAAATTCGGGTTCCACAGGTCCCAGTTATAAGCCAAACACCAAGTAATCTGTTGTGTTTTTTAGGAAAAAGACAAAGAAAAACTTGTACAATAACAAAAAGAAAAGAAGAGCAGTAAAAGGTGCATCAAGAGGTGTCAAGTGTGTAATTTATTAATACACAAGAATATACACGTTTTAAATATTCAATAAATACAATACAATAAAACTTGTATATATATATATATATATATGAATATATATATGCGTGTGTGTCCAGACACACCAGTGCAAT